>CABFVX010001166.1:173268-185117 GCA_902151425.1 Timema shepardi | reverse complement strand
ATAGAAGTGAGTAGCTGGAGTTCTTGTTTTGAATGCCTGTGTATAAACATTCGAAACTCAGAGCACGCAACCTACACCAGTTGCTGGAATGATGTGTTGACGGTCGTCCTCAAAGAAAATTTTAAATATATATATGTACCCACCAAGAAAAGTATAAGAAAACACACATATGATCTAAGGGTATTATCTCTATTCCTAACATTAAAGAAAACTTGAAGTTGCATCGTTGGTATTTATTCGTAAATAATATAATTAAATATATAAGTATAAGAATATGAATAAGTTTGAACAATATATAGAGTAAGGTTACGTGACCCTCGTAAACAAATATCAATTACAAAATCTATCTTTATTATTTACAAAGGTGAGTTTTTAAACTTCGCTAATCTTTTCTAAATCCTCCATACACTTTCCCATTATACACAAAACCCTAACTAAATTGCACAATCATAATAAGGTCAATAGATATTCTCAATAATAAATTTTAAACTACAAGTAAGACCTGTTTTGTTATATTTATAGACGATGTTACACCCTCTCATATCTGTACCTCGTAACAATAGGCCACTAAAGAAAATATTACAATGATAAGAGGGAATAAGCTAACATAATAATAATAATAAAGATAAAATAGCATCAGCAAGAGTTAAATGTAAAGAGTAATTTAATTCATTCAAAAATAACGGACATTAATTTAAATTGCCTTAATTTATCTAGTAGAACGAAGAAAAACACTGTTGATTACATTATTGACAAAATAGACGAATTCAATTAGACCAGGTTAGCTTTATATCAATAAAGCTATGAAAACAATTAATAACCAACTCTATTTATGAAAAATAAAAAGCTAGAAGTGCCTTTCTAAACTGTTACAAAAGCGTCTGAACATCAACAGACATTACGAGAACATATATTCTTCCAATGTAAAGTTTTATTTTTACATTCCATAATTTTACTTTAAATATCACGAGAGTATTCTGATTCTACCCAAAACGAAAGTACCTTCAAGTACTATAATATACATTTATACTACAAGCATTACGTTAACTAACACGAGAGTTTCACACCTCAAACCTAATATAAACGCACGCGGGACTACTTGAATTGGCATCATTCAAATACTGAACAAAGTCTAACAATTGATACTCAGTTAAAGAACGTTTAGAGGTTTGCCACATTTCAAATATAAATATATACGAAGAATAGCCAAATTTGCGTTACACAAAATATTGGAATGTATATAAATGATTTTAAATATACAACAACCAAATCTAGGATAATACGGATAGTCAATATATCCAGATTATTTAGATAGATGATATTAATATATTTCAATTAACATTTCGTAAAGTTAAAACAGTAAACATTGAGAATTTACAAACATCTTTAAGAAACAATCCCTTAAGTGGCGACACGAAACTGAAGTTACTTTTAATTTGAAAATAGTATTAAATAATGCCCATACTTAATAAACAAATATCAGTCTATCTCGACTATAACAATATTAAACTAAATTGTTAAAGTTCCATAATTCAAACTTCTAAGAAAAGCTATAAATATTTACATAGTATTATAACTTTCCTTCACATAGTCCATATTATTGGAAGTCGTCTCCTGACGATATAAAATAATAACCACAGTCCATCCATCATGGCGTTGAGTTTAAAAGTAAATTATAAATAAATACAACAGAGGTCCATCCTCGATGATGCCGAGTTCAATAGTCTGCTTACATCTTCCACACTTTCATAATATATAGTGGTCTTACTGCATAGATATGGTAGGGGGAATAGTTCAAACTAAGTCAGTGACGTATTATTTTGTGAGGATCACGCTGTTTTTCTCACGTAGGCCATCTTGCTTGTTGGTCACTGATTGGTCATCCCGCTCCGTATAGACGATACTCGGGCTTGTTGTCAAAAATCTTTTTAACTGCTTGGCTGCTGAGGTCCGAGATCAGGTGATGGTTGCACAAACCATCCGAAAGAGGGCAGCCATGCCCACGTGCACTCTTCGCCAGGTGTGCAGAAAATTGCCCATCAGATATGTCTAAACCAGGCCGGTCGGAACATCAAGTGCTGATACATCAAGGTAAGGTTGTCCCGCTCCTCGATTTAGGACGTTTTGAAGTCAGCCAGATTACTAGGCTGTGCAAGCCAGTTAATCCAGATGGTACTTATATGAACAGTTTACACTATAGATAATTGATACTGAATTTATATTGAATTATATTGTTTGTATATTGCTTGAGATAACATGGTACTACAATAGTGAAGAATACTATTGTAGCTGATTTGAATAAATACCGACGTTTCTTGGAGTGGGTATTATGAATCGGACGATAGTCTATGCAGTATCGGTTTGGGTGGGGCTTCGATTGTAAAATGAAACTCTTGTATTGTTACAACGACAAAACCAAAATTGGCTTTAAGATATCAATATTAGCCCTCATTATAAATTTTCTTCCGTCTCAAAATCAGATCAGAAGTTATATCCTCAAACTAATCGATCTCCGCAAAAATAATCTAAGTATCGATATCTTCAATAGTAAATTAAGTATAGATACTCATAATAATAAATAAAGTATTGATATCCATATAATAATCGACTTTTTCATATGTGACAAAATTCAACATCGACCTAAGATCAGCATGCGCTATAAATTTAATTTTGCAAAATTAATAAGATATTGCCGAAACAAAGATTTTTAAGAGTTAAATGAAAAATAATAATTAATAATGATGAAGTAATACTAAGTCGAAAAAGAAATTTGTTCTTACATTTTAACTATCTGAAGCCTTAACTTCTTATTCCTCCATTCAAGTTAAGTCCAAGAGTGCCGACAAGCTGCCCCGTCGGCACTCTATTTACAAGAAAACACAGAGAACATTGGAGAACAGGATACATGGTGGGGGAATACATATGGATCACCAAGGTTGGGAATGCGCGTGACAACAATAACTTTTACTATACACTTCAAACAACTGGAACCTTATAGATTCTAGTAGAACAACCTCTCTGCACAGCTTTAGCTCTTTGGAACGCCTTTGGTTATGTGGCGTACTCTAGTGGGCGCCGTTAGAACCTTGATAGCAGTGGCTAGTCTATCTCGTGGCGCGGCTATGCTCGATTGAGTTGTTGTTTTTCTCTCCGGCTCGTAGTCCGAAACACAGGGACGGTGAAACGGTGTAAGCTGTATTATTTCCTGACTCGATTTTCCTATGCTTGTAGCCAAATGCTACAAGTACACCAACATTTTTTAATGAGCAAGTGTCAGACGTGTCTTACGTCTGCATGCGTATCATGATTTTCAACCTCGTCGGTTCTTACATTCCAACAGTAATAACTTTTGCACTCCACCAGTAAAATATGGTATACATTATTGATAGGCATTCCTCTCTACAATATTTTTCAAAGAAAGACAGTTTTGATTATAAAATTGTGAACATATGAGGATATTCGATGCTAGGAAATGGATCTATTATATTATTAGAGTCTATAGCTACATAAAATACAGTGTTGATTCAGATATGTCAATTTTTTTCGTCGCAGAAGCCACAATGCACCTTGTGATGATCCAGTTTGTGTTCTTAGTCCTAGCGTTGAGGCAACATCTGTTCCACATCAACTCCAGACTGCGTGACGGTGTGACGAAGAGGAGTGACGTGGTTGAATGTGTAGAGTACCATGCTGGTGGGGTCGATGTTGCTAGGCTAGTAAACTCCTCCTACTTCTTCCTTAATCTAACGTCTGTCACATCCTATTTCATCCTTGTCTCAACCTCCATCTTTCTTTATATTTACGTGTGGAAACTGAATACTGATATAGGTGTAAGATTAATAGTAGATATTACTTGGTACCTTTTTATAATCAGTGTGCTATGGTTTCTCATACACGTTTGTGTCTCCACCATATTACAGGTAAATATCAAACAAATTTATGTTAAAACACATTTATCGAACCCTTTTTTATTACAAAATTCACCTTAAGTTTTTAAAATTAAGTTATTAAAATAAGATTTCATTTTTAGAATACATAAAGCAGAATTTTACAAAAAAGAATTATTTTCATAATATTTTTTTATAAAGTAACAAAAAACACATATCCAAGCGGATGAAACAGAAATTTTAGAATTTTAGAATTTCGGGAAGAGCCAATGATATCGTGAACGGATCATACTATTGTGTAGTCTGTGCTGTGTTAGGGAATCTGGTCACAAATGTATGTGCTTTTTAACACTTGGAAACGCTAGCTTTCTATTAATTGGCATACGTTAGTTAAGAATAGTTCTTGTCTGTGTAATAATATGGTGAATATAGGGGGGGAAATATTTCAGCACAGATGGATTCTTTGTCTCGTTTGAACTTATGTTACGAATTTATTTGATCAATTGTGTAAAATATATTTATTTTTTATATTTAGAGCTATATCTGTATTTGTATACAGATAAAGTACTGTTTTTAGGGTGAATAAAATAATTGTTATGCACACAAATGCATATTAAAAAAATAATTTACAAAGTCCTATTTAAAAAATTTAGTAATGAGAGTTTCTTGTTTACTATATAATAAAATATTGAAAGTATTATCTGTAGGACAGGTTAGAAAGATATGTAGTAGATAAACTGAAAGATGGAGAATCTAAACGTAAATATCAAATTAAAGTTTTAAATAGGTTGGCTGAAATAAAGGGCTCAGAGGATAAAGAACATGAAACAAAAGAAACAGTCTGAAATTTTCTGCAATAATCTTGTAAATACAGCAAATATTAATGTAGAGCTTTGCTGAAGGAGTAAGAATAAATAATGATTTGACAATGAATGATAGTTTTTCAAAATAATAATAATATTGAGCACCGCGTCTTACTACCCATTCGGGTTATACGCTTTAAGTACTAATTACTCTAATGGATTAGGAATTGGGGAGGTCTAATTAGAAGAAGGGAACCCGCATTTGGGTGGAGGTAGATCGGAAAACCATTTAGGAAAAAACAACCCCAGTTCACCCAACCGAGATTCGAACCTCGATCTCCCCGTCCTCAGCGGTTGAGCTCAACACGACAAGCGCGTTAGCCAACTACGCCACCGAGGCGGGTTTTTTCAAAATCTTAGAGTTTATTTGCCGTCTCCAAATAATAGTTTTCTTTTTTCCAATGGTTCATCTGTAGTGTTATGTTGTCTCCAGATAATAGTTTTATCAAGGTTCATCTGTAGTGTTTTGTTGTCATCACATAATGATTTTATTAAGGTTCATCTGTAGTGTTTTGTTGTCTCCAGATAATAGTTTTATCAAGGTTCATCTGTAGTGTTTTGTTGTCTCCAGATAATAGTTTTATTAAGGTTCATCTGTAGTGTTTTGTTGTCTCCAGATAATAGTTTTACTAAGGTTCATCTGTAGTGTTTTGTTGTCTCCAGATAATACTTTTATTAATATTCATCTGTAGTGTTTTTTGTCTCCAGATAATAGTTTTACTAAAGTTCATCTCTAGTGTTTTGTTGTCTCCAGATAATAGTTTTATTAAGGTTCATCTCTAGTGTTTTTTCGTCTCCAGATAATAGTTTTATTAAGGTTCGTGTGTAGTGTTTTGTTTTCTCCAGATAATAGGTTTTATAAAGGTTCCAAGTTTGTGTCCAGTGTCCGATCTTATATTTTCCAAAGGATCTGAGTGTATTTTGTTTCCGCTTGTAGTTTTTCCATATATCACGAATTTATGTTCCGTTTACGATCGGAATCTTTCCATATGTTTCGATTTTGAGTACCGTTTATGCCTGTAGTCTTCTCGCAGATCCTTGAGGTCACATATCGTATTTTTTTAAACTGATTGTATTGTTTGTTTTGCCTCCTTTGCTCTACACTCGTGCTCCAGTTACTTGGTAGCATCTGGGACGTCCCACGTAGTTCCAAAGAGCAAACCTGCTAGATCGATATACCAGCAGCTCTGCGACCCATTCCTCTATTTCAAACACTGGAGTAAGCGTAGGTTGGAAGGGGGGTATACAAGCTAGGTACATTAATAATATCAAATAAACTCTCTATTCATGTTCACGAACCAATTTCAGTTGGGTTTTTTTCAGCCATAAATTTGAAGGTAAAATACATTTTCCGGGATTTAATTATATGATATGAATTGAATTATTATTTCAATGAATCGTTTTTAGGATGAAAATAAAAACATACCACTATTATAAAGATTGTAACAATGAGGGAAGTATTTGCAATGTCATTCAATGATATAAGAATATATTTACCTTTTACATTTAATTTCTTTATGTAATGAAAACCTTATAAATATCAAATTAAACTTAAAGAATACGTACTAACCAATATTTTTTATTAATCGTTACTACAGTCTTACTGGTAGTTCTGTGAACAGTAGACCTCGCTCCAGCCATGTTATTATCATTACTACAGTCTTACGATAGTAAAATGTAGGGAGCGAGGTCTATTGCTTATTTCACAAACTTTTCTCAAGAAAAGCTAGTTTATTGAGTGTATATAAATATTACGTATCTGTGTGTACACGAGTGATTTTTAGCTGACATAAAAATCATAAAGGCTCAAGTAAGGAAGAGGATATCTCCTCTCTAAAAAGAGCTCCCAAACACCAATCCCCCACCTTATTGAAATGCCTAAATAAACAACATTAGCTCTCTCTCTCTCTCTCTCTCTCTCTTCGTGTAAAGGGTTTAATTTATTAATATTCATTTTATACTAATCCATTGATGGAAACAGTTTGGTGCCCGGGCTATTGTGAATATTTTATCCAAAACCGAAATAATCCGGCCTCGATGAACTGGACTGAGGCGCAGCTGATGTCGCATGGACCTGCACCGCCAACAGCGCCATGTTGTTGGATCGTTAGAAACATCAACGAACGGTCAAATACAGCTTATATCACTATTTATGAGACTAGAGATAATTTCACCACAAACTATATTCTAGTTATGAATTTTACTATTTTCTTAGAAATCCTACTCTAGTTCCATAGGCCAAGGATATATTATTTTTATTATTAGCACCGCGTCTTACTACCCGTTCGGGTTATACGCACTTACGCTAATGTGTAATGGTAGGGTGATTGCGAGATTAAATNTACTACCCGTTCGGGTTATACGCACTTACGCTAATGTGTAATGGTAGGGTGATTGCGAGATTAAATGGAGGACCTACAGTTTAACGTGGAATCCGAACCACGGTGGAGGCCTGGCATTCCACACATTCACAAGATGTCTTGTCAGATGTGAAGGTAGGGTTTGGTAATCAGATAAATCTTTGCTGGGACCGAGGATTGAACCCCGACCGCCAGCACAGAGGTCTGACACCTTACCCCTAGACCACCAGGTCACCTGCCAAGGATATCAAACAATCCTACATTGTTATAACTATATCCAGTGATATAACACTAAACACGTGGTTGTAGCCACGAGCCAGTGATAAAACTTGAGTAACGCTTCTGTATCCGCTGATTCATGTATCTGTTGTTTCAGCTATCCACGGTTTACCGGTGCCCAATTTTATTTATTTTAGTTAAAGACACAAATAGTTCATAAGTCACAATGACTACGCCCTCATCACACTTCATCTCCTCCACGTGGCCATTGTGCTAACACACAAACGTCATCATCATCATCATCATTATCATCACTATCATAATCAGTGATTGTCGCAAAAAGAAGAATGCAGAATTGTAAGTTCACTGCAGTGTACAGTTTACATTATTATTATGTACTTTATTTAATGTTGGGAATGTCTTATTGAGGTGTGAGTAGTTAATCAATTAATGTTTGCCGTATTTATGTGTGTGACATGAATATGACGTTTTATAATAGTTCGATACTATCCTTGGTTCCACGTGACCGCGGTAGAGCTAGGAATATATTACCCGCGGATATGAGGGCCATACTGTAGTTAATGATAACTTACCTAATATATCATTACAAAGGTAATCGGTAATATTTTTTACCTGAATTTCAAATTTTAAAATGAGTGTAATTTTTTTTTTAGTCTCCTGCACATTTAAAGTTCTCAAACTCAAAACGTATACTTTCCAAATTCTATATCTTAATTTCTGGTCACGTCAACGTTTCTCTGAAAGTTATACATTTTACCAAACCAAATATTGAAATATATATGTTTATGTGTGTGTGTGTGTTGAATAAAAAAATGTCCTTAGGAGGTATCCTCATCTGACTATTCTTTCCTCCGATATTTCTCCGGTTGGACAAGTAACCACTCACCCTAGACAACCCCTCCTAAATCCAATCCTCTATTCTCATCTCTAACTCACCTTTCTCTTCCCACCCTTCCATCCCCCCGCACCCTTGGGGGTCTATACCATCCCTACTATTAAATTAACCGTCTAGGCAGCGGCCAGAGAGGCGAGGGGGAACTCTTCCGAGCAGGTTGACCGGATCATTGGTGTGGTGGTGCCAGGTGCACCAACCTTACACCAACAAAACAAAAAGGTAGAAAAACAGACTTAAAAAAAACCAACCGCAAGAGAAAGAGGTAAACAAAGGATGTTTTCAACCGTGGCCAAGCGGTCAAAGGTAATGTGAGCATTTGCCCCTCGAAATAATACTTCGGTCCTCTTACTGATTTTGTCCTTGATTTGTTAAATAAATGATGATACGATGGAGATTATCGCTAATATGAAATACATTATCTTTGTTATCTACATAAATACTCTCTCTCCGGTCTCCCCAATACTCTAGAGCTGAAATGTGTCATGGACGTTTTTAAACAATCCATCTTTGTCAGAAAAATCCAAGATGGTTGACACATTTTACAAACTGAGTCATAGATATCTGAAATTTGTTAAGGACGTTTATTGGGTATGCTATCTTTGTAAGAAGATTACAAGCTGGAGGATCCAATATTGTTGACGCATCTCAAGAGTTGTGTATGAGATATCTGTTATTTGGTATGGAAGGATGGACGCTTTGAGGCCGGCCATATTTGTATGAAAAATTCAAAATCTGAAAATCCAAAATGGTGGATCCAATATGGTGGACAAATCTTACTAGTTGTGTTCTAGAAATGTGAAATTTGGTATGGACATATTTTTTAACTTGAAAATTAAAGATGGTGGATCCAAGATGGTGGACACAACTAGTGTGTTGAAATTACATATGGACGCTTCCTTATGATATAAATCTGAAACTTGAATAGTCCAAGATGGCAGATGCAGTTTATACGATTAGCCTGTCAGATTCATGGAAAAAATCGTGCTACCTCCTGTTATCATAAATATCATAATAGATAGATTAAAACAAAAGGGAAAATACACTGCGCGATATATAAAACTGAGCCAATCTGAGACAAGCCTAGCCTCAACATAGATATTTTTTATATATATAATATTTAATTGTTATTACTACACACACCCAAAGACATTGAATCGAGTAATAACTATGATTTATAAAGTTAGATAATTTTGAATGATTATGCAATCTAAGACAAAAACATACAATAAAAAAAAGTAAACATAAAAAATTGACTAACTTTTGTGCTGACTCATGTTCTATATGTACGAGTAGTGAGACGCGGTGATAAAAATAAATTAATAAATCAAACTGAAATATAAAATGAAAATTAACTGTATTATTTTAGAATTAATATATTTCTCTTACAATGTGTTCGAATAATACAAAATTACTATTTCCCTAATAGAAAAGAAATTTGCAGGATGTTTTGTTCAACCCTCGTTTATTTACCACTATTCTGAGACGAAATAGTTTTTTACGACAAATTTATTTTTAAAGTTTCTGAAATAGGCTAATTAATTAAATATTATTCTATTCACACTTTTTATCTCCTTACAAAGTGTGTTTTAATGGAGTATTAATCAAAAGATTGGCCGTCTGAAGTGAAGGCTAAAATATCACTGTGGAAACAATATAGGTTAATTGAGTCCATTAAGATAGCGTGACGATTATTACTTCTCCATTACGTCACAGCGTACAGGAGTCACTTTGTCTACATGCACGTGATAGGATGATGGTTAAACATTCATCTGACAAATATCTTTACACGTGTTGTAGACCAATGGTTGGACACTGGTCGATTTCATGAAAATTGCCGGTCGATTGTGTAAGAAAACTACGTCGTCATTAATGGAGCCACCCTTGTAAACGAGAAATTGACGAGCAGACGTCCAGCATTATTTAAAAATATGGTTTGCACCAAAATAAACCCGGAAACTTCCGATTTGTCCTTAACAATATTTTGATTTTTATTAACTAAAACAAACCCCGCCTCGGTGGCGTAGTTGGCTAACGCACTAGTCGTGTTGAGCTCGACTGCTGAGGACGGGGAGATCGAGGTTCGAATCTCGTTCGGGTGAACTGGGGATGGTTTTTCCTAAATGGTTTTTCACTCTCCCTCCACGAAAATGCGGGTTCACTTTCTCTAATTCAACCTTACCAATTCCTAATTCATTCGCGTTATTAGTACTTAAAGCGTTTAACCCGAACGGGTAGTAAGACGCGGTACTAAATATTAAATATTAACTTAAACAAATGTGTGAAAATGATACATTACCTCATTTTCATCCACTTTTAAACATATCTGCGGAGCTAAGAGACGAGGCTTGATGAAAAATAGCTCTAGATTTAACCGTCCTCTAACAAATACAGTGATTTTTAATAGGCTTGCCACAGAAAATGTGTAGCTATTTGAGAATCAGCAGCGACCTTTTATCCTTTAATTGAAATAAAAAAAAGTTTCGTAATTTTCTTTCCATTCTTTCTGATTGACATGACAAACGCTCGATGTAGGTGAATCGGGAAAGCGTGTATAAGCCTAGACCTAGATCTAGACCAAATATACAACTAGTTCAAGAAAAAAGACGCAGGACCATTGCATTTTAAACCATGTGGCCTGACAGCGATTGATAATTTCTAGCTGATCCAGGTGGCCACATGATCTAAGGCGTCACTCTCGCAGTAGTCTGGACCACCAATGACGGGGAGATTTGGGTTAGTATCCTAGTTGGTGGTACTGAGGGTGGTTTTACTCGATGGTTCTCCACTCTTTCTCTCCACGCAAATGAGGATACACTTCCTCTAAATTAAACCTTCCTAATCACTAACACAGTGTAATTAGTACACAGGCGTATGACCCGAACGGATAATAAGATGCAGGGCTAAATATATTATTATTATTAGCACCTCGTCTTACTACCCGTTCGGGTTATACGCACTTACGCTAATGTGTAATGGTAGGGTGATTGTGAGATGAAATGGAGGACCTACAGTTTAACGTGGAATCCGAACCACGGTGGAGGCCTGGCATTCCACACATTCACAAGTTGTGATTAATACACGTCTTGTCAAGAGGTGAAGGAAGGGTTTGGTAATCAGATAAATCTTTGCCGGGAGCGAGGATTGAACCCCGGCTGCCAGCATTGAAGTCTGACACCTTACCCCTAGACCACCAGGTCACCCTAAACATAATTAAGAACATTAATTTTCCAATGAGTATTTCGATATGTATTTGATTATGGTTGATTCTAAGATATAACTATATTGTGTATAGGGCAAAAAACAATACAAATGTAACTTGTGAAAACGATAGATGGTTGTGTGACCTTTGATAAAAATATGAGTTGATCCAGGTCCTAAAGGGCTTGTCACCCTAATATACACCAATAATTTTTTTTAATGGGGTGAATACCTAAAGTAATAATAGTAATATTTAGCACTGCGTTTTACTACCCGTTCGGGTTATACGCTTTAAGTACTAATTACTCTAAGGGATTAGGAATTTGGTAAGGTTGAATTAGAGGAAGATAGCCCGCATTTGCGTGGAGGTAGAGTGGAAAACCATTTAGGAACACCCCCCCCCCCC
>CABFVX010001166.1:159499-173244 GCA_902151425.1 Timema shepardi | reverse complement strand
TTATAGGAAGTGAACCCGCATTTGCGTGGAGGGAGAGTGGAAAATCATTTAGGAAAAACCACCCCCAGTTCACCCGACCGAGATTCGAAGCTCGATCTCCCCGTCCTCAGCAGTCGAGCTCAACACGACAAGCGCGTTAGCCAACTACGCCACCGAGGCGGGTCAATACCTGAAGAAATAATAATGTTATTTAGTTACTTTTATTATTAATAAAAATCCGCAAAAATTTCCATTTTATTACCTGGACATCCAGATATCTTACATTTGGAATCTCGTAAGAATCTTAAATAGATAAAACCTGTAACGGTGGACACGCGGACTGAGTATCATGGCTATCTAATCTAGTTTATCGTTGATTAAAAGGTCGTAGTTAGAATTCTAGCCGATATAGCCGAAAGTGTTTTTTTTCTTCTTGTTTTTTTCCGTTAGCACCACGTCAGATTGTACGTACATGTTCTAATGACGCTAATTATGTTATATTTGAAAAAAGTTGAATTTAGCGTAAAGCTCAGTGTTATTTGCATGAGGGAAGGTGAAAAACCATTTAAGAAAAATAAATCAATACAGCCTACCAAGGCTCAAACCCCGATCTCCCCGTCATCCTCCTTCCAGTCTATTGCGAGAGCAACGCCTTAGATAATGTATACCCTTAAATGGGTTATTTATAGTGTTTTATGTGATATTGCGCATCCAGGCTACATCACTCGTAGCGCAATTTGTGTGAAGATTATCCAGTACTAATGTATCGTTGTCCAGGGGACGTCCGAATGTACTAATTGTACATCCTTTCTGTGGAGGTACTTTCCATGTCCCGATGAGATGAAATGATGGTGATACAAAGCATGATGGTGATAGTGAGTATGAGGGTGATAGAGATTATTATGGTGATGGTGAATATGAGTGTGTGGAACCAGTGGAAACACTTAAACCTAACTCAAGCCTAATCAACCAAACCCTGGTGAACGTCAGGGTAAAAAAAATACCGAAGATAGCAGCCTGGGATTGTACCCGGGATCCCATGTTAGTATCCGGGTGCACTGACCATACACCATGAGAACGGTTATATATAATGTTTGTTAGATTATTAATCTATAACTTTAAATATATCTTGAATGGATCGTAAATGGTGAAGAATATGGAGGACATCGTCTAAGGCTTGTCATTACATAGTTTTATCCACACGTACAGTACAACCATACTGCCGGAATGAGCACGCCATGACAGCGACTCGTTCTTGCACAAACCCCCTGAAGGACAACGGAGCCGTGGACCATAATTATCGGTAATTGAACACGATTTCCATTTCAGTTTCCAGGACATGATTCATCGAGTCCTCGCTATATTGAATTCCGGTCGTGAAATCCTTCTCTTACACAGACACTTCACAAGTTCGAATGGAGTGGAGGGATGTAATTGGAGTGGCATGGCGTGGCGTGGTCAGGCCGCTGAGGGGTGTTATTGTTCAGAAAGTCTTGTGAATGTTATTAGGTCATCCTCCGATGGCCACCTCCATAGATAAAAGAGCTTTGAGCTGTTGTGGAGGAGAAGAGAACCATTTCAGATATGATTTTTTCGGTACAAAGCAAACTCGATCGGACACATCCTTAGACCTTAGGAGGGAAAGTCTTCTGCATGACGTCATAGAAGGAAAATTTGAGGGAAAGAGGAGCTTAGGAAGAAGAATGATTCAAATATTGGATGACTTGAAGGAAAGAAGAAAACTCTGGGAGCTGAAGGAGGTGGCAGACGACAGGGTGCATTGGCGGTCTAAGATTACTGACAAAAGAGATAGACCTATCGTAAGACAGAAAGCCTAATAACACAAATAATATCGAGATTACTGTGACTTGATAGTGTTTGAGTAAATTCTGCAACGTAATAGCTGTTGAGTAAATTCTGTAAAGTGATAGCTGTTTAGTAAATTTTGTAAGGTGATAGCTGTTGAGACAATTCTTTAACTTAATAACTGTTGAGGAAATTTTAAAACAACATTGCTGAAAAAAATAATTCTGTAACGTAATAATGACTGATACAATTCTGTAACGTGATAGCTGTTGATGAAATTATGCAATGTAATAGCTGCCGAGTCAAGCTTTTAACGTGATAGTTGTTGAGTAAATTATTTTAATTTGATAGCTGTTGAATAAATTATTTAACTTGATTTTTGTTGAGGAAATTTAGCAACATGATATCAGTAGAATAAATTCTGTAACGTGATAGCTGTAGGAGAAATTCTGTAACGTGATAGCGGTTGATGAAATTCTGTAACGTGATAGCTGTAGAATAAATTATTTAACTTGATAGCGGTTGATGAAATTCTGTAACGTGATAGCTGTAGAAGAAATTTTGTAACGTGATAGCTGTAGAAGAAATTCTTTAACGTGATAGCGGTTGATGAAATTCTGTAACGTGATAGCTGTAGAAGAAATTCTTTAACGTGATAGCTGTATAAGAAATTCTGTAACGTGATAGCTGTAGAAGAAATTCTGTAACGTGATAGCGGTTGATGAAATTCTGTAACGTGATAGCGGTTGATGAAATTCGGTAAGGTGTAAGCTGTGAAGAAAAAAATTATGAATTTATAGTTTTAGAATGAGATTTATAAGATTTAAACTATCATTTATATTTATTCTAAGTGATAAGCATGAGGATAGTTTATCTGTACTCCATATCATTAGCGTGAAAAATGGATTAAGAAAAACACAATGAAAATAACATACTTTGAAATGCCTCCATTCACCCCCGTAAACCAAACACCCCAATCCTAACACCAATAACGTTCAAGATCCATGCAAGTATAACATCTAAGACCACTCATCCAACGATGTGAGATGATTCGTTGTTTATGTATTGGATATAAGTCGATTAAACAGTCCAACGAAGGTGAATATAATAAGGAGAGTGAATCTTAAATAAATCCACTCGAGTTACCCTGAGTAAATTTTGACCCACTTCGTTGGTCGAATGGTTTAAGGTGTCACTCTCACTATTTCCTATGACTGGAATATTGGGGGTTTAAATGCTGGTCGAAAGTAACAAGGATGGTTTTACCTTGTTGGTTTTATACACTTTCTCCACGAAAATATGTGTACGCGTGCTTTAAAATCAACCTTCCTAATATGTAACATAATAGCGTGGTTAATACATATACATATAATCCAAATGGGTAGTAGGAAGCATTCCAAAAATTAAATATGTATTTGTAAGTATTGCGTGGGAACTCCTTCATTTCATCAATCAGGAATATAGCCACGACCCAAGAGTCAAAGAGATTTCATTCTTGAAACCAATTTTTAACGTTTGATATTAAATGTGTTGAGGTAGGTTAATTTAAAAATTAATTTTAAAAGGTCATGGGAATTGAACTCTGATCCTTTAGTTTAAGGCGCCATACTCCTGACACTGAGCTATACAGGACTCGTCCTATGTTCATGGTAATTATTCAACCATAATCTTATTAAAGATGAGTCTATGATGGACGTGTGTAATCGTCAGATTCATATGAGTGACCAATAGTATCGCGAGCTATCAGATATTACAGCTATCTGCGACTCTGGAGGTCTTAAGGTGACGCAAGAAAATGCCAGTATTTTTTTTCAGTTTTAATGGCAACACTTTTATTTTTTGCCAAAATAAATAGAATATTGCTTTTATACAAACATTGAGTTTAATTTCCTTCACATGTTGATATCAACAGTTTCTGGATATTCGTCACGAGCATAGCGGCATTTTAACGGACATTTTAAATGAAGTCAAAAAGTTTTCAAACTCCAGAACACCCTTGACCAATATTTAGGAAATTTAGAGGTCACCAAATGAAGAAAATTAAACTATGTTTGTACTAGAGCAGTTTTGTTGGGTTTTTTTTTTGCAAAAAACAACAACGTTTTGCCCCCAAAAACTGTAAAAACACTGTCTTTTTCTAGAGCATTGGCGCCCTAAACCAAAAGTATTGGGTTTGATTCCCAGGTCCAAACTTAATTTCTCAACTGAATGTTTAGGTTTATCCTAAATTGTTTTTCACTCTCCCTCCATGGAAATGTGGGTTCACTTCCTCTAAGTCAACCTTCCCAATTCCCAGTCCATTAGCGTAATTAGTAATTAAAGCGTATAAGCCGAACGGGTAGTAATACGTGGTGCTAAATAATAATAATAACTGAATGTTTAATGAATTTAACTGTGATCCCTTCAATACAAACAATGACATAATTGCAATTACAACCTGTGTGTTGATATTCATTGTGTTAGGTTAGTTTAGTTTTAAATGTTGACATTATTCGCTTAGAAAACGCATGAGTACAGCCCTAGATTAGGCTAAACGTCCCTTTTCAAAATAATCGGTGAAATAAAACCTATTTATAATCAAGTCCTTTAAAGTCAAATTAATATCCTCATTTAGGTTTTTCTCCTCCCCTTCCCCCCCCCCACCTCCTTTCTTGTGGGAAGAGAAATTCTCCAACCTCCCCTTATCACCATTTTTCTTTTATTCAAATAGTAAAGTCTAGTGTACGGACGTCTAACAATGGAAGTAGGTGGCCACCTGAATTACGCCCTTGCGCCTGGGGATGCCTGCTAGCGTGGCGGCGCGTAGCGGGGACGGTGTGAACTAGGATTCGTCGGCCAGTCATCGAGCGGCAGTCAGCGTGCCTACATTGGAGCGTCCCGGTGTTGTGTGCGTCGTTTTTTTTTCAGCCCTACCTTTATCGCACAGGCACGCGTAATCACAAGTTTATTTTATGAACCATGGATTTTTAAATTTCGGTAGTATTTCGTGTAACAGTAGTGTTCATTATTTGACAGTTCGTTAGATAATTATATAAAAGTATATTCATTTGCAGCTAATTAAATTTTTACGCACATTTATTTTAATCTCTGCTAGGTAATAATTACCTGCAATGACATATTCAATATTAGTTATTTTTCTCTAGTTTCAAAAAGATACTTTGTTTAAAATATGACAAAAAAAACACGATCTCTAGATTCGTGTGAAAACAAAATATTCTAATATAATTGATATATGTAAAAATCCACTTTTAGGTTTTAATTGACAAAATAGTGAATTTTTAGTAAAATTTAATTTTTGGGACAACAATTAATGTAAGAACAAAATTGTTTATAATATAAATATATTTATTAAAATATAACTGGAAATTAAGAAGTCTTACAACCAAAAGTAGTTAATATATTTTTTATTTTGTAAAATGTTGCGTTAGTTTTAAGAAATAAGGACAATGCAAGAGTTATTTAACTGGACGAATATTAGCTTATTAATAAATATTCGGCAGACAAAAAACATATAAGTGTCAAAAAGGATTTTCTTTAAATTGGAAACATTAATTAGTAATCATGACCTTAATTTATAATGAAGAAAAAAGTTGCAGCTAGTTTTCTCAGCGATACTTTTTTTATAAATGTGTAAAGGATTTTTTTTTTGGAACTTTTATATAGCTTAGAAAATATTTACAATTATTAAATACACATTATTTTGTCTTATAATATTTACTAATTATTTTTATGAAATGTTGGTAGCTTTTATTTTTTTGGAAGAATAAAATAAAATAATGAGATATTCACCATTTAAATGAAATTTTTTCCGTGACAAAGCATTGGATGTTTGGACTTGGTTTCATCCTACGGATTAAATAAAAGTGGAGCGTTGTGAAATAACAGGGAGTGTTTCATTCTGTGAAGTGTCGACGAGTGTTTTAATTTGGAATAATGTGGACGACTTCTAGAAAAGTTTCCTTCGCCATGATCCTTCTGTCCGTCGTCTGGATGGTTTCTTGGAGCACCTTCAGCCTAGGTTAGTAATATAATATAGACCAAAAAAAGTGACATATTTAGGAACAAGCCATGAACTTTGATAATTCTTATATAAATAATAATCATTGGTAAAAAAACACTGTTAGATTTTTTGTTATTGAAAATTCAACCGCCAAAAATTGACGCGTTGAAATACAATTTGAGAATTACATTTTAATATTACCTGAAAGGCTACTCAGTTTAAAAATCCAGCTTATAGTCTAATTGTTATATATATTTTTTAAACTGTTTAGAAAATTTGATCATATATGTTTGATATAAACGTTTTTATAAAATTATGAGGATATTAAACTCAAAGCGGGTGAATATATATTTTGTATATCACTATATTTTAATATTAGAAATGTTTCTTTTTTAATAATATAAGGAGCTTAGTTTAATCATCTTTGTAAATATATTAATTCAATCATAAAACTAACTAAAATAATGGGTTTTTTAATACGGCCCATTAATAAAAAAATACTTGAAATTTGTTGAAATTATTAATAAAATGAAGGTTTCTACAATTATTTCAATGTGGATATACTTATCAAAATTGTGTTAATTATTTCCAATACATATTTTTATTTATTTATTGTTTCCACAAGATCATTTTAATTAATTTCTGAGATAGATACCAGAGTTGAATAAAATCGTACCCGCATTGGCGGGTCTTATTGTGAAGTTTGTCTAGTTTTTTTTTTGTTTTTTGGCTGTGAAGGACAATTTATGTTTGAATATGAGATGGATTTCGACATTTAACTCTACCGACAACATTAATATTAACTGGGTTGTGGTGTGGGGGTCAGCGCACCTAGCTACTAACATGGGGACCCATGTTTGACTCTCGGCTGGTATCTTGGGTATTATTTCTGAAAGATAAGCTACCCTCATATTCACTATCTCCATCATACTCACTGTCTCCCTCATACTCATACCGTATATATTAATTATAATATATTTATTTAGCTCACTTAAAAGAATATTTAAATAAAACATGAACATTTTGGACAATTGGGCGTATATGTGGACATAATTAAATGTAGTTCTTTCAATATTGAAATTGATCGGTTTTACATCGACAATGACAATCAAATACTAACACAGTCGACTAGGACTATTTTTCATTATCTCTCCGTTTTATACAAATGAACGCTTTGAAAAACACGTTTTTCTTTTAAGTAGACAAATGCTTTGAAATCGTCCACGAAACAATACAATAATGTACCTTTTAAATTAATGGCCATGCCATGTTCATAGCATCAATTATTGATGTATTAATTAATGTATTCATTTATCCCTAGAGGACTGCCCTCGGATATTTAAATGACATTTCCAGGGGAATACAATTAATCTTGGTCCATTAAATGGAGTCAAAAGGTTTTGTGTCGGTATGAAATGGTTATTTGTATGATTGCTCTCGAGTTTTACTATCCAACAAAAAGTTTTGTGTCGGTATGAAATGGTTATTTGTATGATTGCTCTCGAGTTTTACTATCCAACAAAAAGTTTTGTGTCTGTATGAAATGGTTATTTGTATATTTGTTCCGAGTCTTGCTATCCAAGAAAAGGTTTTGTGTCTGTATGAAATGGTTATTTGTATGTTTGTTCTGAGTCTTAATATCCAACAAAAAGCTTTGTTTTGGTATGAAATGGTTATTTGTATATTTGTTCCGAGTCTTACTATCCAAGAAAAGGTTTTGTGTCGGTATGAAATGGTTATTTGTATGTTTGTTCCGAGTCTAACTATCCAACAAAAAGTTTTGTGTCGGTATGAAATGGTTATTTGTGTGTTTGTTCCGAGTCTAACTATCCAACAAAAAGTTTTGTGTCGGTATGAAATGGTTATTTGTATGTTTGCTCCGAGTCTAACTATCCAACAAAAAGTTTTGTGTCGGTATGAAATGGTTATTTGTATGTTTGTTCCGAGTCTAACTATCCAACAAAAAGCTTTGTGTCGGTATGAAATGGTTATTTGTATGTTTGTTCCGAGTCTAACTATCCAACAAAAAGCTTTGTGTCGGTATGAAATGGTTATTTGTATGTTTGTTCCGAGTCTAACTATCCAACAAAAAGCTTTGTGTCTGTATGAAATGGTTATTTGTGTGTTTGTTCCGAGTCTTACTACCCATCCAATCTATCTCCAATTAAGATGGAGGAAAGAAACTCCATAAAATTAATTATATATGAAAGACAAACCTTGGGAGATGATTGATCGTAAATTATTGTTTAATGAGCCCTAAATAATTTATAACAGAATACATTGAAAAATGACACATGTAAACGGGAATTGAACCCGGAAACTTTGTACTAGCACGCCAATGCTCTACCTCTGAGCTACGCAGGTATCTATATATCCAGATATCCACACGTCCCTCACGGACTCTGTCTTAGACTATGAATTAAGAATTATCCTGAGCACGGAAAGATACCTAAATAGCTCGGTGGTAGAACATTAGTGCAACAAGCCAAAAGCCCTGGGTTCAATTTCCACATCCAAGTGTAATTCTTGCATTTATTCAATTATCCCCAATTAGCCATAAGGTACTTATTAATTAGAGATGGGAGTAGAAAGAACTTTAGCCGTCTTGGTGGCCGTATGGTCTAGGGCATCTCTCTCTCTCAATAAACCGGACTGCCGAAGCCAGGGTAGTCTGTGTTTGAATCCCGGTTGGGTCTAAGTTTTTAAATATTGATTTTCCCCATCTTCCACGCAAATGCGGGTACAATTCCCCTAAATTTTACCTTCCTCTTTCCTAACACGAAAGAGTAATTAGTAAATAATCGTACAACCCGAACGGGTGGTATAACGTGGTGCTAAATAAAATTTGAAATTATAGGAAATGCATAGCTTGATTTTGTTAGTAAACCAATTGTGTAAGACCTTTTTTCTTAATAAAATACTAATATACAGTAGGATTCTGGTAATAAATAAGGCCTTTAGGAAAGGACTTCGTACCAAAATCAGGTTGTATCAACATTTGCCAGGAGGCAGAATGGAAAACCATTTTGTAAATATATATAATTTTTTTCATTTATTTGGCGTATTTAACATGCGGTTTCTGAACCGCCTGATTATATCAGTACACGACCTATAAACTAACATAAATTTATATCTGACACAACACCCAGCCCCCCGGTCGTTAATTCATAACTGTAAAAGGGAAAAACCTACATTTCACTAAAGATAATTTTTTTCAACCATGTCAGGATTCGAAACCGGCACCCTTTGCTTAGAAGACAGACGTGCTACAGACTTTTCTAAAGTTTCGGGCCTTAGTAAATGAAACCACCTTGAGTGTTACTGGCCAGGATTCGAACCTAAGTCTCCTGATCACTAGTGGACCAAACTAGGTGAGCTTGACGTTTATTCTGTGTGTCCAGGCACAGCAAACGTGAGATTCCGGTGAAATAAAACGACGCGTTAACGTTCCTTTGTTATCTAATTGATGTGTGAGACTCTTCTGTGGTCGAGAGCGTCTGTAAGGGGATGCTTAAGACAGGTGCCTGCAGGGTAATACTGTTCAAATCCTGACTAGGGGGAAACGTGGCTATCATGATTTGATAAAGATGGCGGGTGACTACTACTGATCCCAAGATTTTCAAAATACGTTCGTTGGGGCTTAAATCATTTCCAGATAATATAACGTAGTCTTTCTGAACACTTAGATCATATCAGCACACGAAAAATTAAATTAAACTTAACTTTAGGGTATTTTTTTATTATTTCTGGTATTACGCTTAACACCGTTTAAATAGGCCTATAAGAATGGCCGCCAAATAGAATGTTATTCTTCTGGTGAAGCAGTTTATTATTTTTAAAGCAAAGAAAATGATAGACAACATATAAAGGCAGAACATATATATATATATATAAAACAAAGTGATTATCTAATTTAAATAAAATTGCTTGAAGTGAATGAAATTATTTAATAATTAATCACTTATTTAATGTGATGGGTAAATTTAGTGGTTAATAATCTTAAAAACGCTTATAAAATGTTAATTTTCCGTTGAATAGAAATGTTATATTTTTCCATAAGATTATATTGTTCTATATAGTTATTTTTATCAATTAAAAGATTATTTTTTTTCGTAAATGATAGCTTGTGGGCCGCTTAAAAATATGTAACGGGCTGGGCTGTCTGCGGCTCGTGGCCCCTAATGGCCCTGGGCTGGTCCAAGGTGTCATTCACTCAATATACTGGATATCCGATTACAGGGATGTCTTGGTTCGAATACGTGTCGGATAAACTGAGGGTATCTTTATTAATAAATGGTTTTATACTCTTTGAACCATTCTTATAAATCTAACTTATTAATCACCTAGATTAAATATTTGGATAGCACAGACTGGTAGTAATATTTCTGGTGAAAGGTAGATCGGATTTCGAATCCCAGTCGGTTAAACTGAGGAAAATATATATAATTTTTAAATTGGTTTCTCAATTTCTACACAGAAGAATGTTGGTCTATTTAAAATAATTCTAACCTACTTCAGTGGCCGCGGGGTCTAATGCTCTAATCTTGCGGTAAACGAGACCACCAATGACAAGGATATTTAGGTTTGATTCTCGGTTAGGTGTACTAAGGGAGTTTTTTTCCTAAATGGATTTCCAGTCTCCCTCAACGCGAATGCGGGTAAGTTTCATTTAAATATATCCTTACTGAGCCATAAAACCATCAGAGTAATTAGAATTTAAGCGTATGGCCCGAACGGGTAGTAATACGTGGTGCTAGTAATAACAATAATAATAATAATACTTCGCTATCAAAATAATTACGTATTTCTAAATATAATTTCTTGTACTTTTGTGTAACATGAAACGAAGCCACCGCTAATAATATTTTACCTCCGTTTTCCGAAATGATCCAGGCACAGAAATTAAACTTGCATTTTAATGGCTGTCTGTCGTCTCGTTGGCTTTTATAACGACCGAAGGGAAGGGATCGGTACGTTAATGATGTATCTACGAGAAGGTAAGTCGGTCGTGTAAAGGTACACCCGGTGAAACTGCGTTTGACGGTTTGCGATCAGTCTCTCGACTACTTCTTATAAACAGATGCGGATTGCATTAGACAAAACATTACTTAGATTCATCAGACACCGACATAAAGTTATGTCGAAAATTGTTGTTCTAATCTGTATTCATTATTAAATAGAATTGATAGTAAGGCTATATCTTCTTGTTTATTATTTTTATTCTCTTTTATATATTTTATATACGTTTTAGTTTGTCTTCTTTGACGACATGTTTCGGTGATTTTACAGCATCTTCAAGTCTGAGGGAAAGCCAATGTTATCTCAAATTATTGTATAAAATATTTAATAAAATTATGAATTAAAAAATTAAACATTGGAAATGTTTAATATTTTAAATTCATAGTTCTATCACATTTAAAAAAAATCCAATTCTAATGTATAATTCGTGATGAGCTGCTCGACTGCTGAGGACGGGGAGATCAAGGTTCGAATATCGGTCGGGTGAACTGGGGGTGGTTTTTCCTAAATGGTTTTCCACTCTCCTTCCACGCAAATGCGGGTTCACTTCCTCTAATTCAACCTTCCCAACTCCTAATCCATTAGAGTAATTAGTACTTAAAGCGTATAAACCGAACGGGTAGTAAGACGCGGTGCTAAATATTATATTATTATTCTAATGTTTAATTTTTTTTAATTCATAATTTTATTACACATGGTCATACAATAATTTGAAATAACATTTGTTCTCCTCAGACTTGAAGATGGTGAAAAAATCACCGAAACATGTTTTCGTCATAGAAGAAAAACTTAAACGTATATAAAATAAGGATGAGGTAATAAAAATAATAAACAAAATATATAACCTTACTATCAGCTATTATTAATCCTTACCAAATATAGTCTCGTGAACATTATTATGAATATTTAATACAAGTTTTTAGTATTTTCAACACTTCTTACCTTTAAATTTCTCGCAATCCCCCGCCTCGGTGGCGTAGTTGGCTAACGCGCTAGTCGTGTTGAGCTCTCCTGCTGAGGACGGGGAGATCGGGGTTCGAATCTCGGTCGGGTGATGAACTGGGGGCGGTTTTTCCTAAATGGTTTTCCACTCTCCCTCCACGCAAATGCGGGTTCACTTCCTCTAATAAAACCTTCCCAATTCCTAATACATTAGAGTAATTAGTACTTAAAGCGTATAACCCGAACGGGTAGAAAGACGCGGCGCTAAATATTATTATTCTCACAATCCCTTGGAGAGAGAAAGTAATGTGAAAAAAAAAGATAGTCAAATTAG
This sequence comes from Timema shepardi, assembly GCA_902151425.1. Classification (NCBI taxonomy): domain Eukaryota; kingdom Metazoa; phylum Arthropoda; class Insecta; order Phasmatodea; family Timematidae; genus Timema; species Timema shepardi. Next base: position 161,164 of record CABFVX010001166.1, on the reverse strand, counting down.
GTATTTTGATAGATGTGGATGTTTTATGAACATCTTGAACCCAAAAAGTGGTCTTTTTAAAGCCATCTATCTACCTGTCTGTCTGTTACTGGGGATAGAGCCGAAACTTATTTACCTATCAGGTTAAATCTTTTTACCTGAGTATTTCATAAGGTTTCCAAAAAGGATTTTTGGTATCATCCATCTATACATAAAATTAAAGGTAGTTTGCTACTGGTGAAATAAAGGCAAAAAAGTTATTTTCTTAGAATCTCCTCTAACAGTTTTGATTCAAATTCAAATATAAGCACTGTTTAACATTAAAAACAAAATGGTGCGTTTAGTTTTCCCATTAAAATGAATGTGAGGTTACTTAACAAAAATTTAATTTTACAATTTTGGATATCCCTACAATTCTTTAAGATGAGAAATAACTTATTATTGAAGAAAGATTTTAAGACTTTGAAATAAACAACTATTATTATTATTATTATTATCATCACCGTGGCTTACTACCCGTTCGGGTTATACGCACTTACGCTAATGTGTAATGGTAGGGTGATTGTGAGATGAGATGAAGGACCTACAGTTTAACGTGGAATCCGAACCACGGGGGAGACCTGGCATTCCTCACATTCACAAGATGTCTTGTCAGAGGTAAAGGAAGGGTTTGGTAATCAGATACATATTTGCCAGGACCGAGGATTGAACCCCGGCCGCCAGCACAGAAGTCTGACACCTTACCCCTAGACCACCAGGTCACCTTCAAAACAACTCTTAATTAAAATATTTTACTTTTAATAGACAAATTATTTTTTCTAATAGATCTCTTAGAAATGGGGAGTTTAATATACACAGAACAAATAATACATATTTCTATAAAAGTGTATATTATAATTTCGTGATAGGTATTTGATGAAATGACCCGCCTCGGTGGCGTAGTTGTCTAACGCGCGTGTCGTGTTACGCTCGACTGCTGAGGACGGGGAGATCGAGGTTCGAATCTCGGTCGGGTGAACTGAGTTGTTTTTCCTAAATGGTTTTCCACTCTCCCTCCACGCAAATGCGGGTTCACTTACTCTAATTAAACCTTCCCAATCCCTAATCCATTAGAGTAATTAGTACTTAAAGCGTATAGCCCGAACGAATAGTAAGACGCGGTGCTAAATATTATTATTTGGTGAAATGAGATGTTATTTTACTTCCCATTATGTTTTTATAACAATAGACTATACCTTTTTATTTCACACAAATTATGTGTTTTAAGTAGTCTTTGTGGTACGCTGTCGAATTTATTCGTTTCAGTGCGCCTCAGTACAAAAAGTGACTATATGTATACATTAATTAATCTAATGGGCTAGGTATGAGGAGGCCTGCATCTTAGAGAAAATGTACCCGCATAAAGTAAAAGCTAGCCTCGGTACACCCTACTAGGATTCGAACCACGATGTTCAAGTGAACAGAAGTTGAGTCAATTGCGAAAGGGACGCCATGGACCATTCAACCACCGAAGTGGGTTTCTAGTTAATAACAATAGTGTTAAACGTACTAGAAATAATCATAATAATTGAAACTAGACCGAGGCTAAGTTTATTTTCTTAGAAATGTGCTGATATAATACAAGTTTTTAGAATAGTCGAACCCAATGGTGGGGCGTCAAGAACTTTCAAGGAGGGGGGGGGGGGG
>CABFVX010001166.1:144422-159466 GCA_902151425.1 Timema shepardi | reverse complement strand
GTATCAGTTCGGAAATAACTTTAAAAATCATACAAAAAAATATGTTTTATTTAAATCACTCTAACAAAGTAATAAAGATAATTATTTATTGGACCCGCCTCGGTGGCGTAGTTGGCTAACGCGCTTGTCGTGTTGCGCTCGACTGCTGAGGACGCGGAGATCAAGGTTCTAATCTTGGTCGGGTGAACTGGGGGTGGCTCTTCCTAAATGGTTTTCCACTCTCCCTCCACGTAAATGCGGGTTCACTTCCTCTAATTCACCCTTACCAATTCCTATTTCATTAGCGTAATTAGTACTTAAAGCGTATAACCCGAACGGGTAGAAAGACGTGGTGCTAAATATTATTATTATTAATTATTTATTGTGGTATTGGTAACACTGCCTACAAGTCGTAATAAATTGTTACTGCCCAAAAGTGTGCATGTACCAGTTTATTTTCAAGCTCGAAAGCCTCGGATTCTTCCCACAAATCATCTTCCTACCCTCCCCCATAAATCAGAGATTCAAAACTTTTTAGACCAAAGCAGCCCTTGTACTAGATAAAATACATTCTGTAGCCCTCATAGCATGTTTTACACTAATTTTATGAACATTCAATAAGGACAGTTAACTTTTACAAATAGAAAAGTTAACAAACTGTAAATTTTACTTGCTTTGGCTGTACCTATGAGAAACGTATTTTATTCATATTTTAAAAAAAATTGTCAATCTTAATTACTGATGCTATTTGATAGTGTGAAAACCAAATAAGGAATATTATAAAAAATCCTTGCAGAGACGGATTTAGGTGTCATAGTCCAAGGTCTCCATAAAGCACATTTTGAAATATGGTTTCCTAAGATAGCGTTGCGGCCAGGTACATCACCAAATATTCAACTCTTAACTCTCATAAAAACTAAATTGCGTTGCCGAATTGAAGTGTAAAAGCGATTTGCGGTGTGCTCTGTTAAACATCAAAGCCAATATTTAAGAACTGATGAAGAAAAGTGCCAACCATCACGATAATCTTTAGATATTTCTTTCTACCACTATCCTGCCTGTGCTACGTATTTATTTTATTCGAGAATCAATATGACTAGAAAGAATAACTTTTTTTATATAAATATACCAAAAATAGTAGAGTTGAGGAGCGTGGGGATTTGATTATTTATTAAAGGGGGCGTCAGCTAAGATTGGAAACCACTGGTTTAGAAAGACCACATTACATTTTAAGGAAATGTTATCATCTACAATCGCATTTGGAATATTTCGGAACCAGCCTTCACCGTCAGCCATTTCCACTCAGTCGGGGTTTGAACCACTGATTATATTTGAATAGAGTTACAATAATTCTTTAGGATGTTTATTTAACTTCCCCCTGCTTCGGTGGTTTAATACGTCCCTCTCCTGTTAGACTAGCGTGCCAATGGCAAGGAGCTTGGGGTTAGAACCCCAGTCGGGTGTCGAGATGTGGGATTTTCCTAAACGGTTTTCCACTCTCTCTCCACGTAAATACGGGTACACTTCCTCTGAATTCAACTTTCCACATCTTTAAACTCACTGTAATTAGAACATAACCTGAACCGGTAGTAAGAAGCGGTGCTAAAATAAATGCTTTAGAAAGATTATTTATTTTAATGTGAGGACTGCCAGGCCTCCACCGTGGTTCGGATTCCACGTTAAACTGTAGGTCCTTCATGTCATCTCACAATCACCCTACCATCACACATTAGCGTAAGTGCGTATAACCCGGACGGGTAGTAAGACGCGGTGCCAATAATAATAATAATTATTATTATTTATTTTACAGGAAGAGTAGGTTGTGTTATTTTACGTAAAGGAACAGGCGTTTGGTCGGAGAGAAAATTGATAAAACACTCTATAAAGGAAAAACTCAACTTTTTTCAGATCAAACTTTTATTTCATTAGTTCAAAGTGGATTATGTTTGCCACTCTAACGATCATGCACATTAAAATGCAATTATTTGAGGATTAAATATGCTATCAGTAAAATAATATAATTTACGCCCCGTTACAGATTACCAGAACTATTTAATGAACTTTATTTAGAATAAGGCTAAAAGTTAGTCATAATTAATTTGTTAAAATGAGAATCCAGTTAACAACAATTCTAAATCATACAACTAATAAAATTATCACCCGCTTCCCTTACCCGATGGTATAGGGCGTCAGTCTCGTGTTAAGACTGGCCTGTTGATGACAGGGAGATTGAAGTTTGAATTCCGCTCGGGTCTACTCAGGGTGGTTTTTCAAAAATGGTTTCACACTCTCCTCCCAAGCATACGCGGTTATATTACCGCTAAAATGCTTCCTTCATCATCCCTACCTCATTAGTGTAATTATAATGTATGCGTATAACCTGAACAGGTAGTAAGATACAGTGATAAAAAAAGGTATTGATAGGTATTTTATTGTTTATCATTAATGTATTAGCTTATATTTATTTTATTTCATCTACTATGTATATTTTTTATCCTGTTAACCTGGATCTTAGGCCCGGGCCCCTGTATGGGTTTAAATATCCCCTACCTCGGGGTGGGCCTGCCTATCCCCTCCCCCTAAACCTTTCTACAAGAACCGAAATTTGGTCTACACCACATTAAAGAACTCTGGTTTGACTCCAGAGTGATGTGTATAAACTGAAGTCTTCAGTTACTTATTAATTTGTATACATTACTTTTTATTGTAAAAGTGACCAGAATTTTTTTTTAAATTTATTTATATAAGTCAAGTATGGGTGGCCTAATAGGAGGGGGAGGAGGGAATTTCTTCCCCTGGAAATAATCAATTTTTCTCTCTTCCCGAATGTAATAAACTCTCCCCTCTCTATATTTATTTCAAACCCTTCTGATATTCTTTAATATTAAACTGTAATATTACCTTCTATCAAATTCTAAATATCTTCTGAGAGCATTTAATTTTCATAAATTTATAAATAACTTCTTGGGACTTTCAAAAAAAAATATAGAGGAAGATTACTTAAAATATCTTATAGAAAAATATAGCTAAATGAAATTGAAACAGAGCCATTCCAAATATATTCTAGGGGTATCCATTTTCAAACATTTGATAAGCGAGGGTCACCAGGCTTTGGCTTTGATATCGAATACCTTAAAAAATCCTTATTTTTTCAATATTTCCTCCCCCCTGCATAAATAAGGTTCCGGCCCCCTGAAGTCAAGTACAATAAAGAGAAGGGGCCTCGTGCTTTGCCCCTGTTAGAACAAAGAGAAGGGGCCTCGTGCTTTGCCTCTGTTAGAACAAAGAGAAGGGGCCTCGTGCTTTGCCCCTGTTAGAACAAAGAGAAGGGGCCTCGTGCTTTGCCCCTGTTAGAACAAAGAGAAGGGGCCTCGTGCTTTGCCCCTGTTAGAACAAAGAGAAGGGGCCTCGTGCTTTGCCCCTGTTAGAACAAAGAGAAGGGGCCTCGTGCTTTGCCCCTGTTAGAACAAAGAGAAGGGGCCTCGTGCTTTGCCCCTGTTAGAACAAAGAGAAGGGGCCTCGTGCTTTGCCCCTGTTAGAACAAAGAGAAGGGGCCTCGTGCTTTGCCCCTGTTAGAACAAAGAGAAGGGGCCTCGTGCTTTGCCCCTGTTAGAACAAAGAGAAGGGGCCTCGTGCTTTGCCCCTGTTAGAACAAAGAGAAGGGGCCTCGTGCTTTGCCCCTGTTAGAACAAAGAGAAGGGGCCTCGTGCTTTGCCCCTGTTAGAACAAAGAGAAGGGGCCTCGTGCTTTGCCCCTGTTAGAACAAAGAGAAGGGGCCTCGTGCTTTGCCCCTGTTAGAACAAAGAGAAGGGGCCTCGTGCTTTGCCCCTGTTAGAACAAAGAGAAGGGGCCTCGTGCTTTGCCCCTGTTAGAACAAAGAGAAGGGGCCTCATGCTTTGCCCCTGTTAGAACAAAGAAAAGGGGCCTGGTGCTTTGCCCCTGTTAGAACAAAGAGAAGGGGCCTGGTGCTTTGCCTCTCTTAGAACAAAGAGAGGGGGTTTCATACTTTGCACCAGACACAGGTCCCGGTTTAAGCTTCTTCCAGCCCTGAGCAAACGTGAAGGATTAACCTTCAAGAGATTAAATACTTTTTATTCCTTAAAAAAAACGTAATAAAAAAATTAAACCACTAGAAATCAGTACATTTTTTTAAAAGGAACTGAATGGAATTTAGTATACAAAAATGGGCTACCTGGCGGTCTAGGGTTAATGTGTCAGACTTCTGTGCTGGCGGCCGGGGTTCAATCCTCGGTCCCGGCACAGATTTATCTGATTACCAAACTCTTCCTTCACCTCTGACAAGACATCTTGTGAATGTGGGGAATGCCAGGCCCCCACCGTGGTTCGGATTCCACGTTAAACTGTAGGTCCTCCATTTCATCTCACAATCACCCTACCATTACACATTAGCGTAAGTGCGTATAACCCGAATGGGTAGTAAGACGCGGTGCTAATATTAATAATAATAATAAATGTATACAAAAATATATAAGAGCTCAAAAACTTGGTTTGCTGGTGATATTAATTTTCTAATTTTGTTGAGGAGAATAATAAACACATATCTATTTATATGTTTCTAAAGTCAAATTGTAATAGGAAGAACCTTATCTGAGAGGAAGAAAAGTTACTATATATATTTTTTTGTAACGGGCTAAACCTATCCAGCCCTATTGGGATATAAAGAAAGATTAAAGCAACCAAACATGGCTATGTAAACACACGCATTATCTACAAACTAGTCCTGTAATACATAACGATCAGTGTTACATACCGACATCGTGGTTACTTCACGGGAAGATCCAGGCCCCATCAGATGAGACGCCGGTGGAATAGTGGCGGACCCGCGGCACTCGATAATATCGCAATCGACTGGTCAGAGTTTCCGGAAAGACTGAAGGAGACTCTTGGCCAGTCCACTAGGTGGAGCTGACCTTCCAGAACATCATGGAGTGTCATTCTCTACCCTTTACTTTCTTCCATCCCGGCATGATTCGTTTCTACCGCTATATAACTCCAGGGATAGCTTGGCAACGATATGATTGCTATCGCCGATAGGCTACGAGGTGGCCTAGGGATAGTTGTGGTTTTTTAGATACAATAGTTATTAGGTGTTTAGGGAAAGTTTATCCCGAGTATCGGCCGACTTTGTTATGTAAAGTCTATTGCCTTTAGTTTAGTTTAATGGTATGATCTTGCGCTTCACGCAGGCTCCAAGCCGAGTGCTCGGGCCAGCGGCGTAAAATGGGAGTGTATCCCACGTCATAACCTGTATAACCATTTACCTATTTCAGTGGTAGCTTGCTGGGGAAGCGATAGTTCTGATAATTCGAGGGCCTTGGAATGATGCCTGGTTAGGTATGTCTGTTTATATTGAACTGCAGTTGGGGTATTCAACCTGTGGGCCGCCTCTGCCCCTCCAGCACGGCCCGCGGTAAGAGATATATAAATATATTTCATATTTTGTTTATGGTTAACTCCTGTTGGGGTGTTCAACCTGTGGGTTGCCTCTGCCCCTCCAGCATGGCCCACGGTAAAAGATATATAAATATATTTCATATTTTGTTTATATTGAACTCCAGTTGGGGTGTTCAACCTGTGGGCCGCCTCTACCCCTCCAGCATGGCCCACGGTAAAAGATATATAAACATATTTCATATTTTGTTTATGGTTAACTCCTGTTGGGGTGTTCAACCTGTGGGTCGCTTCCACCCCTCTGGAACGGTTCTTTATGTTGATTATTTAACCATTAATTTTTCATCTTTTTCTTTCTCTGTGGATTTTCCTTTGTTGTAATACTGTTGTCGCTCTAGTAAACAGAACTTTAATCTGCCCCGTGCCATGGTTCCTAGCCTCCTAATGAGGTCAAGTTTGACCTTCATGCTCTTCACGCATTAAATACTTTGGTCTGTGCCTAGCCAAATATCTTGCATTACACAGTCAAGGCTATAGACCTTACTCATTGAGACTGTGTACCTATGATGTTTTATATATCATATGCAGTTGCATGTCCATTAAATCATTGTTATTTAAACTTATCCTCATATTTTCATTTCTTATATATTTAGATTTATGAATGTATTGTTCCGCCTAAATTATCCCATCACCGAGGGTAGGGTGGGGTGAGGGTTGATTTTTTTTATCACTGCATCTGCACTGCTCAGATTATACAGAAGATACTATATTTGCTTTCGTGTATTCCTGAGTCAAGTCACGCCTTTTTTCATTTATTATATAGTTATCTACAAAAACGCACTAATAATAATGATAACATTAATAATAAAAAATTATAATAGTAGTAAAATGTTCATTTTTATCGCGAGAAGTATGTGTATCTTACACATTTTATTCCTACCAAAATCTTAATATAAATGCCACTGTGAAGGTTTGGTGACAAACCCCTTAGAAATATATAATATATATTTTTACTGGTGATATATCGATGAGTAAGGTAAAATTTAGAGTAAATGTAACCAAATTTGCATTGATAACGATTATATATATATATGTGTGTGTGTGTTTAAACCTTAGTAGATCCAGCCAATATTCGAACCCTGACCTTTCCATCATCGGCGAACATGCTGTATAAGATTTAAAATTATATCGCGTCCCCACCAGGGTGGTATTTTCACTTATTGACATATTTTTTTGTTTTAATTTACCTTTAACTGATTCGGAAGTGGACGCGAGAAAAGACTTTTTTTTTACAGTTTTTTATAGCAGAATATTTTGGGTTTAAATAGGCCTAAATAGAATATTCCTCCAAAAGAAACATATATTTTAATTTTATTTATATGGTGACCTCAACAGTTGTTGAATATCTGTCGAGGGTTTCCTGGAATATAATCACAACTTTTTATCTTCATTTAAAATGTTTCTAATCTAATGCCGCTATACCCTTGGCCGATATTCAACAGCTCTTGATATCAACATGCAAACCTTATGTTTCTATTTGAGAAATATTTTATTTATTTGAGCCAAATTTTTTTTAAATCTCAAAACTGCATAAATCACTGTCCTTTCTCGAAGCCCCTTCCCTCCCACTTTGAAATGGCTCAAAATATAAAGTCGTTAGTGGTAACCTAGAGTTCAAGGGTATTCAACTTTTTTTTTTGTTCGCATAACCCCAGATATAATTTATCTTCAACTTTGTACCCCTAAAGTTATTGGTGCAGAATTTAAGTTATAAATGTTCTATGATCTTCTTCTAAAATAAAACTGCGTTCCCTGATCGTATGTCATTACGTCTGGATCTTTTGTGGTTACCCTAAATCAATCCCTTACTATTCGGTGTTTTATTTTTAGGACCACGTCTTTATATCCGTTTAGATTACGTGCCTAAGTACTACAAGCTGGTATAAATAAAACCGTCTCCAAGAAATATAACTGTGTATTAAATAGTATCACTGCACAAGTTAACATTTTGTTCTTCACGTATTGGAAATAAAACCCTATCGTATGTGTTGTGCATGTATTAAAACAACTTGATTAGTATAAACGTGGAAATTACTGACAGTGGCTCCTCGAGAACATTAGCGAAGGATTCCTAGACTCATATCTCTTCATTTCAACAAATGAAGCATGGTTCCATTTATCAGGATACGTAAATTCTCAGAAAACGTGGCACTGATCTGTAAATAAAACCCACACGAGCACCGTTAGAAACCCCTCCGCGATTTAAAATTGGCCTTTGGTGTGCGGTTTCTGCTAACCGGATCATCGAGGCAATATTCTTTGAGGAGACTGTTAATAAAGACGTTTATTTACAGCTGTACGAGGAATTTGAAGCCCAGTTGACTCCGGAATAACTTTCTTGTGCCTACTTCCAACCAGATAGAGTTACTTGCCATACTTCTGATCGGTCTCTGGTTCGAATCCATAGAGATTTTACGGAGGAACTAACATTCAGTAAGAATTTGTTATCAGAGGACTTATCTCCGTGAAGCTTTTTACCTCTGGGTCTCCCTAAAAGCGAAGGTCTACTAGAACAACCCACGGACTATGGAGGACTTGAAGAATAACGCACGACAAGAGATTGTCAACATTCCAGTTAAAGAAAGTTTTTCTTAACATGATTCGCCACGTGCAACTATACATAGTGGCTGATGGCGAGCATTTTGAACAGATACTTTGAAATCATCGTGCAACATTTAAAAATATGAATATTAAAATTAATTGTAAACAAGAAAACATTAAATATTAAAGTAATTTTAATATTACCATTTATTTATTTTAAAAATGTTAAAATATACATTGATACTATTTAATACGGTTTTATTTCTTGAGACCGGTTTTATTTGGCCCACCCTGTAATTCCACCACTGTGTTAGGGATTAAGAAGGTTAAATTTAGAGGAGGTGCACCCTTATTAACTAGGAAAAACATTTAGGATAAACCACCCCCAGTGCACCTAACCTGGATCCAACCCTGAATTCTCCAATCTTTGTCAGTCTAGTATACCACGAAAGTAGGGCGTTTGTCCATGCGGTCATTGAAGTGGTTTTTTTAAGTTTATAATGAAAGAAAAAATATATGTATATACAGGGTGTACCGTAACATGTAGAACACATTTCATAGGCAGAAAGAACACACAAAAACAATTAAAAATGTCGATTTAAACATGTGTCCCATTTGACCTTGTTTTCAAGCTACAGATAAGTGATTACAATAAACTCTTTGTATGCCATACTTGATATATATATACCTGTTGAATAGGTATGTTCTGTGGGATATTTCAAACATTAAGTTGGCCATTTTGGTAACTTCCTGTAGTTATAATGGTATACAGCTCCACATTACTCGAGTACATACATTACTATAACTTGGAAACAAGCTTAGATGAACTTTTATCGTTGTTTTTGTTTCGCCTGTATACCACGTAGAGTCCCACGTACTACGGTACACCCTCTAGTCCCTCTATTTATTAATTTACGTACTACGCGTACATAGGCTTGGATACCAGCAGTATATATATATATATATATTGTACTTATACTATACTATAATTATTTTTATTCTTATTTTGCGCGTCTGGGCTAGATCAATCTTTATCCAGTAGTGGAAAGAATGGCCAGTACTAATGTACCGTTTCCCAAGGGACGACTGAAAGTACTAATAGTACATCCTTTCCTGGAGGCTCTTTCTATGACCATACAAGTATGAGGGTGATAGTGAGCATGAGGGTGATAGTGAGCATGAGGGTGATAGTGAGTATGAGGGTGATAATGAGTATGAGGGTGATAGGTAGTATGAGGGTGATAGTGAGTATGAAGGTGATAGTTAGTATGAGGGTGATAGGTAGTATGAGGGTGATAGTGAGTATGAAGGTGATAGTTAGTATGAGGGTTGATAGTGAGTATGAGGGTGATAGTGAGTATGAGGGTGATAGTGATTATGAGGGTGATAGTTAGTATGAGGGTGATAGTGAGTATGAAGGTGATAGTTAGTATGAGGGTGATAGTGAGTATGAGGGTGTTAGTGAATATGAGGGTGATAGGTAGTATGAGGGTGATAGTGAGTATGAGGGTGATAGTGATTATGAGGGTGATAGTGAGTATGAGGCTGATAGTGATTATGAGGGTGATAGTGAGTATGAGGGTGATAGTGAGTATTGAGGGTGATAGTGAGTATGAGGGTGATAGTGAGTATGAGGGTGATAGTGATTATGAGGGTGATAGTTAGTATGAGGGTGATAGTGATTATGAGGGTGATAGTTAGTATGAGGGTGATAGTGAGTATGAGGGTGATAGTGAGTATGAGGGTGATAGCGAGTATGAGGGGTATAGTGATTATGAGGGTGATAGTGAGTATGAGGGTGATAGAGAATATGAGGGTAATAGTGAGTATGAGGGTGATAGTGAGTATGAGGGTGATAGTGAGTATGAGGGTGATAGTGATTATGAGGGTGATAGTTAGTATGAGGGTGATAGTGAGTATGAGGGTGATAGTGATTATGAGGGTGATAGTGATTATGAGGGTGATAGTGAGTATGAGGGTAATAGTAATTATGAGGGTGAAACAAATATGATAAGATACACAATTTTGTGAAAATTTATTCGCATTTGTGTGGAGACAGAGCGTTAAACCATATAGTAAAAGTCACATTTAAAAGTTTTACCGGGATTTGAACCTATACCTCATCTTCCCTGGGAAACCAGATTATACGAGAGCATTAACTTTACCAGCGTGTACATCTGTACTGGCGGCTTTTTATTAATTAATCTCGCTGGTATGTTTTGCCACGTTGACAAGTAATTTTAATTGATAACGCCAATCAAAGTGACAAAAATATTTACGAGGCAATTCAAACCAATTTTTTATTTAATCAACTATTAGACGTGTTCATAGTTACTCTGGAAAAAATTAATTTCTACACAAACCTTCACTTTGGTGAAGTAGATCACATTTTTATAAATATAAATCTCCTATTTAAATAATTACTACATTACGTTTAAGAGTATATATTTTTTTATAAAGAGTATTATTACTCCCAGAGTGTACATGCTTACCAACTTCTCTCTAGTGTTGTGACGTCATTTAAAAACCCTACACACGTACACCAAGCTAAAGCGCATGCGCAACCACTCCCCTTGAATTGGGGCTAAACCAATAACTTACTATGGCGATGACGTCACTTGAGTCATATGTTTTTTGTTTGTTTTTAATACGTGTGGATTTTATTGGTGGTGAAATCGCGGTCCATAAGTATTAAGTGTATTTTTTTCAAAGATTCTGGTTCATCTTAAGGTGGGATGGAAGGAAACGTGACAAAAAAAAACACAGTATTTTTGCAGTTTTTAATGAAAAACTTTTTGTGGTCAAAATAAATAAAATATTTCTCTAGTAAAAATATATAGTTTAATTCTATTCACATGTTGATGTCGACAGTTCCAGAATATCTGTCATGAGCGTATTGTCATTAGCTGACAAACTCTTTAAACTTAGCGAAAAAGCCATTCAATTCCAGAACACCCTCCATATATATTAAATTACTGTTGATGTCATCATGTGAAGAAAATTAAATTTTATGTTTGAACTGGAGCAATATTTTACTTATTTTTCCAAAAATAAATATTTTGCCATAAAAACTGCAAAAAACACAGGCATTTTTTCGCGTCTTGTTTTTTTTCCATTTCACCAAGCCTTGAGATGTAAAATGTGTAAGTTGTTTCATTCTTCGTGAAAATAGTTTTCCCTCCCTGGGGGCACGACATCTTAAACCGGCCCATTAGAACCATCCATTTCATCCGCCCGGACAGGTGTTACGACCGCAAGAAGGATNTTCACCAACCACCCGTAAGCGACAAGGCGGTATGGCACGAAGAGATGGGTATGAATAACGCAACTAATACCTCATTGTCCGGCATGAAAAATTCTCATTCATTTGTCCACTTTTACCTACCATATCTCCGAGACGCGTTTTTGCGTACTTAAAAAATCACGTGTTATTAGAGAGGAGGTTTGTTATTTTGAGCTATTGGTCATGCCAAAATGGAGATAAAAGATAGCAATATATCAATTTAGTATTAACACATTACGTTTTAAGTTTTTGTGATTAAAAATATATGCATACACTTATACATTGGTACATATATGTATTTATAGATAGAAATGTATATCTACATATTATATATATAAATATATACACATAGACTCATATATACAGTAGCCCCATGGCTTCTTTGGTGCTGACTGACAGCTTTGAAAAGTTACCAGACCAAATTATGTATCCCTACGCCGAACTAAATGATCGGCAACAACATGTGTTTATCAGCTGTCACTTCTGACAGTCAAAATGTAGGTATATACCTAAATGTTGACTGTCAGAAGTCAGCTGTGAGTTGTCAGTCAGCACCAAACAAGCCATGGGGCTACTGTAAATATATATACATGTGTATACATAGATAAATTAAGTGTATATCTTTATATGTATACATATATACATAGCTAGTATTTACATATACATATATAAATACATTCACATATAAACAGATACATACCCACTTATACATATACACTGTACATACATATATACATACATGAAAAGTCAAAACGATATCATTCGAAACGATCTCAAGTGAAATGTGTAAATTCTGAGATCAAAGTCAAGTGTTCGAAACATAAACAAGCCTTCTTCAAGCGAATAAAATAATTGTGAATTATTCTAATTGTCTTGAAGCTTCAAAACTCCATAACTATAGTAAGTGCCACATAATGAGGATATTTTGTTTCAAGTAAAGTCTGTTCACGGTAGGAATTGATTTCTGAAAGGCCTTTTTCCCTACCAGAAATATACTATATAGTAGGATATTGGTAGGAAAAAATACCTTTCAGAGAGTAATTCCTACCGTGAATGGAGTATAGTCATCACCCTTAAGCCCATTTGGCCTTGAGATACAAGCAGGATCGACTTGTGGGTGACTTTAATTAGATCTTAGAAGAAGCAGAATGTCTTGATCATTCCCTAGGTAAAATAATACATTCATTTTATATCAACTCTGACAACCATTTACAAAGCCGCTCTATTAAACATTTGAAGTTGTGTAGATTCGTTGCTTTTCCTTTACTTTTGTTGTTGTTGTTGTTGTCATCGCGTCTTACTACCCGTTTGGCGTTTACTTTTTTTTTTACTAATTACGCAAAAATCAGGGATGAGGAAGTTTGTATACATAGAGAAAATGTATCCATACTTTCGTGGAGAGAGAAAGTGTAAACCAAGGGGTCTACAACCCGAGGCCCACGATAACATTTTTTTGTGACCCGCTGGCGCATTAATTATATAAAATGATTTCGATAGAAAAAATGGCCAATACACATATACATTTTTTATAATCAACTAATAAAATAAATACTTATTTTATTTTGTATTTTAGGGCTTCTTATAAACATTTTTTTTTGCTTTTTGCATGAATAAAAGTATTTATGTTTAATACAAATGTACTTTGAACCGTCAAATGACATCTTTAGTAGACAAAACAAATCGCGCTACTTCCTGCTATTAAAAATCATAAAATAGGAAATAACAACAAGAGAACATAATTCACCAGAAATCCTAATCCTTAGTGTGAGTATAAGTATATGAGAGTTAGATAATAAGAATATATTTTAATATTTATTCAATCCTAATATTGTCAATACAGTATTGTGGCCCGCGAGCCAAAAAGAGACATAAACTTTGACCCTTGGACCATAAAAGGTTGAACACCCCTGACGTGAGCCCTTAAGGCAAAGTTTTTTGCTTTCAGTGCGCCACAAGATTTTTAGGAAAGGTAAAAAAAAAGTTAGAAAAATATTGAGAAAATAAAGTTATTACAGTAAATTTTAGAATCACTGTATAATTTTCTTAGAAGGCAGGTAAGAACGAAAAATAAACCCCGTTAAGCTACGATGGTATAATTCCAAGAACTTCCTTTTTTAATTGTGAGATAAAATGGAGGACCTACAGTTTAACATGGGATCCGAACCACGGTGGAGGCCTGGCATTCCCAACATTCACAAGTTGTTATGAATACACGTATTGTCAGAGGTGAAGGAAGGGTTTGGTAATCAGATAAACCTGTGCCGGGACCGAGGATTGAATCCCGGCCGCCAGCACAGAAGTCTGACACCTTACCCCCTAGACAGCCAGGTCACCGAGGCACTTCTTCCTTGCTCAACTTCGTATGTGTGTGAATCTGGTTTCTCTGCTATGAACACAATAAAGAGCAAGAACAGGTCGTGACTTCAAACACTGGACGAGGATTTGAGATTGTGCTTGTCAACCATCCGACCTCGGACAAGAGACATCATGAGGCGCGACCAATCACAGGTTTCCCACTCATATTTTGATTTAAACAAACACATTTCTTTTATATTTATTTTTATATTTCTAAAAAATCTTACTCTCTTTAGACTTTTTATAAATATAAAACATTATTATAGCAATACGATTTTTCCATATATAGCAAACTATTTTAGTAAAAAACAGATTTTTTATTATTTCATTGAGACAAAATCTGATGTGTGATAATGATAGAGAGGAAAGGACACTTTTTTTTAGGCAAGTGGAATACGTCATAGGATTTTTTTTATAACTTACGTCTTTTTCGGTGATATTCCATTTTACAGTAGCCCTGTGGCTTCTTTGGTGCTGACTGACAGCTCACAGCTGACTTCTGACAGTCAACATTTAGGTACATACCTTAATTTTGTCTGTCAAACGTGACAGCTGCTAAACACATGTTCTTGCAGATCATCTGGTTCGGCGTAGGGATACGTAATTTTGTCTGGTAGCTTTTTAAAACTGTCAGTCAGCACCAAAGAAGCCATGTGGCTACTGTACTAATTGTAATAGTACAAATAATAACATAAATTTCAAAAATTAAGCCTTTTGAAAATCACGACTGATATTAATACTTTTTTGAATTATAAATCTCTCTTTAAAAAAACCTAAGGTGTGACGTGGCCATTTTAGTGCCTTGTTAAATGTGCCGTGGGTTGAAAATCGCTTCCTTAAGGAATAAACATTCTCATTACAGTCGACCATGATACAACCACCGATATCTCCAACATCGGCAGTATATTCTATTGCAAGAGTGACGCCTTAGACCATTTAACCACCAAAGTGTATTTTTATCTCTACATAGCAATTTACAAAGCCACACCAGTGGACACGTAGTCAAAGGCATTGGTCTCACCTCACCTGATTTACCTGTGACAAGGATGTTGGGGCTTAAATCCCGGCCGGCTTAACTGAGGTGTTTATTTCTTAACCGCGGTAAATACCCCTGATTCCACGCAAATACGGGTACATTTCATCTAAATTATACCTTCCGCATCCTTACCCTATCTGTGTAGACTTGTGGATGGATATCAAGGCATGCACACACACACATACGAACACAAAATTTAAAAAATCGCAAGTAATGATTCCAGAATGTAGCACAAAATAGAGAAAAATTAGATTTTTTCTTTAATGAAACATTAAAAAAATCCACATATATTGAAGTCAAAAGGTAATGATTTCTTTTTTAAACGACACATCGCCTTTTCCACGCCGGTAATCCCCCCCCCCTAGACCCCAATCGAAC
>CABFVX010001166.1:124811-141603 GCA_902151425.1 Timema shepardi | reverse complement strand
CCTCTGACAAGACATCTTGTGAATGTGGGGAATGCCAGGCCTCCACCGTGGTTCGGATCCCACGTTAAACTGTAGGTCCTCCATTTCATCTCACAATCACCCTACCATTACACATTAGCGTAAGTGCGTGCAACCCGAACGGGTAGTAAGACGTAGTGCTAATAATAATAATAATAATAATAATAATAATAATAATAATACACACAATGTACCATTGAACATTTGAGATCAGATATATTATATGAAGCTGATCAGGGGAAATATGACGCTCTACAAGATCACCATCTACATCATACTTCCTACCACCACCATCGCCATATTCCCAGCCGTCGCCGTGAGTATCCTCAAGTACAATCGTCTTCACAGGCTCAACCATTCATGCAGATAAATCTCATAACAGAAGATTATCGGCTGAATCTGGAAACACGCATGGATTCTCAATGTACATTAGACGAAAACACTTTAAGATTATTATCATTAGCAACGCGTCTTACTACCCGTTCGGGTTGTACGCATTTACGCTAAAAATGTGTAATGGTAGGGTGATTGTGAGATGAAAGGAAGGACCTACAGTTCAACGTGGGATCCGAACCACGGTGGAGGCCTTGGCATTCCCCACATTCACAAGATGTCTTGTCAGAGGTGAAGGAAGGGTTTGGTAATCAGATAAATCTGTGCCGGGACCGAAGTTTGAACCCCGGACCAACAACACAGAAGTCTGACACCTTACCCCCTAGACCGTCAGGTCACCCTCACAACATTACAAACCCAGTTTAGTAAACATGAAGTGATTGTATCACCCTCCTCACAATATTACTTATCTCACACCCCGTCATATGAATATTCTGAGCTAACCATACCATTCCAATAAAATATTTTTGATTGTTTTACATTCCTAATGTCTGTAAACTTATTCATGTCACTCTATTAATTGTGTGTTTATATATATATATATTTGTAATTAATTGTGAAGAAAAATTAATTAATAAATGTATCCGGCATGCCCAATTTCCGCCCCTCCCCCCCCCAGCCCCTTTTGACCGTCTTGTAAGTAAGTTTACACATCCCTGGATTAAGTCGTCACTATCTTGCTTGCTGATAATGGGAAGATGGGGGTTTAAATCCCGGTCAGGTCTACTATTGGTGGTTTTTCATAAATGGTTTCCCCACTCTCCTTACGAGCAAATATGATATATTGACTCAAAAAATGATACCCGCCTCGGTGGCGTAGTTGGCTGACGCGCTAGTCGTGTTGAGCCCGACTGCCGAGGACGGGGGAGATCGAGTCTCGAATCTCGGTTGGGTGAACTGGGGGGTGGTTTTTTCTAAATGGTTTCCCACTCTCCCTCCACGCAAATTCGGGTTCATTTCCTCTAATTCAACCTTCCCAATTCCTAATCCATTAACGTAATTAGTACTTAAAGCGTATAACCTTAACGGGTAGTAAAATGTGGTGGTAAAAGAATTCGAGAATAACAAAATAATTGATTTAATTTTTTTTTTAAATTTCATTGTAGTTAATTGCCTGTTTTTCGGCATCAAAGGCTAGGAACGCCACATAACAAATATTTAATTTAAAACAATAATCTTGATTGGCCCATATCATTTACTAAACACATTATTAACAATACTTTTTTATAAAGTTGAAAATGGCTTTTAGAGAAAATTGCTAACGTCTGTTTAGTAGACATACACAAAACATCACAAAGAGCGAGTACTAAATAAACAATAATTTCGAACGACTGAATAGAAACAAATACAAAGCTTTCGAACAGTTATTGTTTTTGCTCCCAAACTCCGAGCATTCATTTCCGTCACTATTGTGACAGTGGCTTTGTTGAAGAAACTCTAGAAATTGAGTAACTTACTTTTAATAAATTTAGGTTATCTGTAAACATTTCCTCTAACTAAAGTTTTCAAAAACATTGTATGCTCCCAGTTAAACGAACAATAGAACAATATCAAAACTTTTTGCTTTTTTTTCATTCCTCGGAGAAAGAAATATTGTGATCGTAAAAAAAAATCTAGAGTTTGATATAAGTCCAAGTTTCACTACCCCCAGAAACTGAGGGTAGCTTAATGAAGAGCGCGAAGAGATAAAATCGATTTTCTCAAGATTCGATCTAATGACTTTGGTTAAGTTTTGATATTCAGACATTATTTAGTATTACAAACAAAATGGCAGCTCTCATAGTCCCATGAAACTATGTTAAGAGTAAATTAGCGTGAATTTCCAATTTTGATCATATCTACACAACCATATGAGATATGAAATAACTTATCATTGCAAAGTTGTAGTATTTAATATTAAATTTAAAACTCTTTCAACTAGAATATATTTTTAACAAACCAATATTTTCTGATTTATATATATATATATATATATATATAATATTTGCGAAAGGAAATAATATACACCGTTACGGAAGCGTTGAGAAAAGAGGATCATCTCTGTCCACAAAAGTGCATATCAATATATTTCATACAACTGTCAAAGAGTGCCATTATAATATTTTATAATTATATTCTAGTATATATATAATTATATTATAGTATATAAATAATTATATTCTAGTATATATATATATAATTACATTCTAGTATATATATATAATTATATTCTAGTATATATATATATAATTACATTCTAGTATATATATAATTATATTCTATTATATATAATTATACTCTAGTATATATAATTATATTCTAGTATATATAATTATATTCTTGTAAATATAATTATATTCTAGTAAATATAATTATATTCTATTATATATATATATATGCCAAGAGTTCTATTTTAATAATTTTATAATTATATTCTAGTATATATATATATATATATATATATATATACTATAATATAATTATATATATACTAGAATATAATTATAAAATATTATAATGGCACTCTTTGACAGTTGTATGAAATATATTGATATGCACTTTTGTGGACAGAGATGATCCTCTTTTCTCAACGCTTCCGTAACGGTGTATATTATTCTCTTTCGCAAATATTAGAGAGATTTAGTAATTGCCCTTGTTTTAAGAAACGTGAGATAAAACCTGAACCGCACCATATGTTTTCGAACAATTTTACATTCTCTTTAGTAAGAATATGAAGATCATTAAATTTACAACGTTCTGTTGTATAGTCTGCTGTATTGTTCTGCTAATAATGACTCACTTTCCAGGCTCCACGTCTTACTACCCACCAGGGGTGTCCACATATTTACACCGACTGTCCCGTTGATTCATCATTATGTAACTTATGAAATGATGGTGCTCAACTATAGCCTTTATTCTTTAGAAGTGTACAGTAGCCCCATGGATTCTTTGGTGCTGATTGACAGCTCACAGCTGACAGCTAACGGCTTTGAAAAGTTACCAGACCAAATTATGTATCCCTACCCCGTTCCATATGATCTGCAAACACATGTGTTTAACAGCTGTCACTCCTGACGGTCAAAATTTAGGTTGATGTTGACTGTCAGAAGTCATCTGTAAGCTGTCAGTCAGCACCAAAGAAGCCACGGGGCTACTGTAAATTGGTAATTCAATAGAAAATACTATAGATGTGGTCTGTCCTTCGACAAGTTCCTTGGCTTGTCCAAATTGAATCCTCTAACATATCTTACCAGTAACTTAATTTTTTATACCCATAAACTTCATATTACATCCTTGTTTAGATTTATCCATCAGTTATATTCGTGGTCTTCCTGAATAAATATATACTCATATTATAATTGTAATACAAAATAAAAAGTTTACTCCTTTAATTATGTTTTAAACTACATTGTTTCCTCAAATCGCTTCCCATTTTAATGATATCTTAAATTATTATTTTTATTATTATTATTATCATCACCGCGTCTTACTACCCGTTCGGGTTGTACGCACTTACGCTAATGTGTAATGGTAGGGTTATTGTGAGATGAAATGGAGGACCTACAGTTTAACGTGGGATCCAAACCACGGTGGAGGCCTGGCATTCCCCACATTCACAAGATGTCTTGTCAGAGGTGAAGGAAGGGTTTGGTAATCAGATAAATCTATGCCGGGACCGAGGATTGAACCCCGGACCCCTGCCCAGAAGTCCGACACCTTACTCCTAGACCACCAGGTCACCCGATAGCTTATAGATAAGGTTGGTGAAAGAAAATATTGTACGAAATGCGTGGAGGAATAAGGGGGAATCATATAGGAAATAATAACGCCTTCCCGATGCTACCAAAATAAGACAGGATTATTTTGACGTATTATCCGGCGTGCCTACCAACGCGAGTCTTCTATTAATTACACTAACGTTTCCATGTAACATAAATTGCTCTGCGGGTTATATAAACTCCCCCCTGCGCATACTAGTGTTGATAATTATTTAATATTATGAGAAATATTCACGAGACAGTTCAACTTAGCCCTACAACACCTATTTTTCTTCAGGAAATACCGTCGTATGATTATGAAGTGATAATTAATATAATTATGTAACTTGATTAGCCCATTTCCTCTATCTGAAATCACTAGAAAATATCTTAGCCTATTTTGACATACTAACACTGATTTTAAAGCTTTAGAAAAAATTGAAGCATTTAACGGAAACATGATTTTTGTAGCGAGTCTTCATCTTTTACCTTATATTCTGTTGTGTAGGCATCGGATTATCTGTACAATTATTCTTTGTTTACATCACCATGGAAACCTTTATTCTTTTTTTATTGTGTTTATATATATATATATATATATATATATTAAGAGTGTCCTGCTTTTCCCGGGGTGACCAAGCAATTCAATGCGTTGTTAATTGCGTGGTTACCCCGGGATAAGCTTTCAGTTTACGTTTAAAAAAAACAGAGAGAAAACTCTTCCTTCATTTTAATTCTTCCTCCACATCTTTAAAAATTAAAAAAATATAATCTAGCTTCTAGGTGCACATGATTGTACACATGAGCTACTGATTTTATAATTTCAGCTTCTCTATGTGCGGTAGGTATCACGCAATTCTCATGACAGACATACTCATAAATCTTCATTTTATTAATATAGACAGATAACAGCTTAATTCTTATTTAAGTGCAACAAATATACAGAGAGCTGGAAAAAGTTTTTTTTAAAAGTTCTCATCAAGGTTAAAAGGGGGGAAAATATCCACGATGATTACTATAAGATACCTAAAGTTCAAAATATATGTACAGTTTGATGAGTAGAAATTCTGAAGAGGCTTCATTTTACATAAATTTTCCCGATAAACAGCTTTGAGTACTCCAGCTATCCCAGTAACGATCCAATAGTCTGTATATAATTTACGTTTAACGGTGAGTTTATGGATACCATTAAGACAGGGTTTATGATGTTATAAAAATAAAGAGTGGTTAATGTTCCGAAAAAAATCAATCTTGAGCTGTATTTTTAAAAAAAATCACAAAACGTGTGAGCTAAGTTGGGTCTTACAACAAACCCTGTGACTTGGGAACAAGAGAGAAATTTGTCTTTGATGCCTGAATACGACGCTCACTGCTTCTTATATTTCCAGACTGTTTTAAAGAAACTAAATAGTTCTCTGACCTTTTAAGGAACTAGAGAGTTCATGGCCACCAGAACGTAAGCTTGCCATTAACTTTGTCCAGAGACACCTCCGAGCAATCCATAAACTCCTTAAAATACATTCTCACATTATCTTACCATCTTGACCTAGGACGGAGGAGTCTTGTATCTTCAGGTTTCCCATCTAAATAGTTGTGTACACATAGTCCCGTCATCACCCACACACGCCACATGAACACCACAACTCAGCCTGCGTGTTTTGATAACGATCAATAAGTTTACCATGCATACAAGTCATGAAGTTATTCATATTGTAACATTCTCCATTCTCTTGCATGCTTATCCTTCTTAGATACAAATATCTTTCTCAGAACTTTGGTTTAAAAAAGAAAATCTCAACTTAGTCTCGTGAATAAAATATGGTTTAGGACAAACACAATATTGTAGTTGGTGACCTGGCGGTCTAGGGGTAAGGTGTCACACTTCTGTGCTAGGGGTCCGGGGTTAAATCCTCGGTCCCGGCACAGATTTATCTGATTACCAAACCCTTCCTTCACCTCTGACAAGACATCTTGTGAATGTGGGGAATGCCAGGCCTCCACCGTGGTTCGGATCCCACGTTAAACTGTAGGTCCTTCATTTCATTTCACCATCACCCTACCATTACACATTAGCGTAAGTGCGTATAACCCGAACAGGTGATAAGACGCGGTGCTAATAATAATAATAATAATAATAATAATAATAATAATAATAATAATAATAATAATAATGTAGTTTGTTTCAATTTTTTTTTTACCACAGCGCCTTACTATCCGTTCGGGTAATACGCCTAAGTAATAATTGCACTAATAAGATATGGATTAAGGATGATGTATTTAGAGGAAATGCATCCCACATTTGCGTGGAAGGAGAGTGGATAACCATTTCAGGTAAAGACTCACCTTCAATGCACCAAACCGGTATTTAGCCCCGATTTACCCGTCCTCGGCAGTCCAGTCTAATACGAGAGGAGCTCGTTAGACCATGTGGCCACCGAAGCGGGTGTTTCCATAATTATGGTTGATGGAGGAGCGTGGGGAGGTGTGGAGGAAGAGAGGCAGCACATAATCGCTGGGGGATTAGTCCTGAACGATAACTGATCATCTGGTCTGACACTGGAACGCTAATTATCTCGTTAAATCACTACTTTTATGTTGTTGTTGTCTTTGATACCTCTGCCCCTCTCCTCTCCCTGAGCAATCCACGCGTGGGCTGCTATAAAGGGACACAATCAGGTGGTCGAATTCGGCTGAATGGAGTCATATTCACAGGAGATTTGTCTGATATCGGTTATTTAACCGACAATAACAGAAACAGGGGCAGACCACGGTGAAAATACCACAGTCGACATTTTTTTTGACGGTATGCTTACCTAAATAAATAACCATCGCTGAAAGAGAAAGGGGATGCTACTAGATAATAGACCCGTTTTTTAAAATAAAATTTGGTATTCGTGGCAAATTCGAGGTTAGTGAAAGCATTTCAATACTTTATTCGATATATTTTTATCACCGCCCATACGGGCTATACGCATATTAACTAATTACACTAATGTGTTAAGGGGGAGAAAGGTTCAATTTAGAGGAAGCGTACCTGCATTTTCATGGATGAATAATCGACTCATTATGGAAAAGGAACCTTTTGTACGTTCAACAGGGATTCAAATCCCAATCTCCCCACCATCATCAAAAGCCCTCAGTGTATTTCAATAAAGACGTCTCGGTTGTGAGGGTATCTTAGAAGGAATGTACAGCATGAATTATTATTATTATTATTAGCGCCGCGTCTTACTACCCATTCGGGTTGTACGCACTTACGCTAATTGTGTAATGGTAGGGTGATTGTGAGATTAAATGGAGGACCTACAGTTTAACGTGGAATCCGAACCACGGGGGGAGGCCTGGCATTCCCCACGTTCACACGATGTCTTGTCAGAGGTGAAGGAAGGGTTTGGTAATCAGTTAAATCTGTGCCGGGACCGAGGATCGAACCCCAGCCGACAGCACAGAAGTCTGACACCTTACCCCTAGACCGCCAGGTCACCTACACCATGAAGAAGGGATAATAACACCATTGTGATTAAGCAAGCCCTCCAATCTATTTGGCCTGGATAAGAACCTCAACCTGCATGTTTTATATACATACATGTCTAGGATACGTCACTCATAGTCCAGTAGTGGAAATATTATCCAGTACTATTGTACCTTTGTCCAGGGGACGTACGAATGTATTAATAGTACATCCTTTCCTGGAGGCTCTTTATATGTCCCATTGAGATTAGGGGATGGTGATAGTGAGTATGAGAGTGACAGTGAGTATGAGGGAGATAGTGAGTATGAAGGTGATAGAGAGTATGAGGGTGATAGTGAGTATGAGCGTAATAGTGAGTATGAGGGTGATAGTAAGTATGAGGGTGATAGTGAGTATGATGAGGATAGTGAATATGAGGGTGATAGTGAGTATGAGGGTGATAGTGAGTATGAGGGTGATAGTGAGTATGAGGGTGATAGTGAGTATGAGGGTGATAGTGAGTATGAGGGTGATAGTGAGTATGAGGGTGATAGTGAGTATGAGGGTGATAGTGAGTATGAGGGTGATAGTGAGTATGAGGGTGATAGTGAGTATGAGGGTGATAGTGAGTATGAGGGTGATAGTGAGTATGAGGGTGATAGTGAGTATGAGGGTGATAGTGAGTATGAGGGTGATAGTGAGTATGAGGGTGATAGTGAGTATGAGGGTGATAGTGAGTATGAGGGTGATAGTGAGTATGAGGGTGATAGTGAGTATGAGGGTGATAGTGAGTATGAGGGTGATAGTGAGTATGAGGGTGATAGTGAGTATGAGGGTGATAGTGAGTATGAGGGTGATAGTGAGTATGAGGGTGATAGTGAGTATGAGGGTGATAGTGAGTATAAGGGTGATAGTGAGTATGAAGGTGATAGTGTGTATGAGGGTGATAGTGAGTATGAGGGTGATAGTGAGTATGATGATGATGGTGAATATGGGGGAGATAGTGAGTATGATGATGATAGAGAGTATGAGGGTGATAGTGAGTATGGGGTGATAGTGAGTATGAGGGTGATAGTGAGTATGAAGGTGATAGTGAGTATGAGGGTGATAGTGAGTATGAAGGTGATAATGAGTATTCCCTTTTTCAGTAAAATTGCCCACGGATTCATCCGGGAATCGAACCCGTGACCCCTAAGTTCGTAGCCATGTGCATTGTCCACCATACCATAGGGCTTCCTGTAGAAACTAATCCAGTGTATTGCGAGTCTATCGTGGAGCATGTGACCACCGCTACTAGTATTTATCACTGTGGTGTTTATACTTTACAATATGAGCTGTACTCGGAAGAAAAATTGCCTGCCTTTCTTGCTTGGTCGAGTAAAAAAATGTGTAGTAAGTACTTGCATATCTTAAAATATTTTTAGGATTTTGTGCAATAGCTCAATCTTACTTAAATACCCCAATAACTTTTTTGTTGATTAAATCGGTATGCCACCATAGTAGTGTTCATACAGTCATCGACCAATTTAAATTATACAGTATGCGACCTTCATATCGAAAGTTAATAGTAAACTTTTAGACGGTAGCCCTCAAAGTAAATGCATTTATTTAAATTAATAAGACCCACCTCAGTGGCGTAGTTGGTTAACGTGCTAGTTTCGTGTTAGCTAGACTGGTTAGGATGGGGAGATCAAGGTTCGAATCTCGGTCGGGTGAACTGGGGGTGGCTTTTCCTAAATGATTTTCCAATCTCCCCCAAACAAATGCAGGTTCACTTCCTATAAATTCAGCCATCCTAATTCCTAATTAATTAGCGTAATTAGTAGTTAAGCGGATAACTTGAAAAGGGTAGTAAGACGTGGTGCTAATTAATAAAAATAAAAACTTATTGTGTAGACTTAATGTGGAGATAAATGATTGTTTTATAATATATCGGCTTACCCTTTAAATACATTTTTAAGTCTAAAAAAATCTGTGTACATACCCTGTGATTTTTTTTTATTGTTTTGTAAAAAAAAATTAAATTTGATAAGCAGAGTCCCGAGAATTATTGTAGAAAGATTTTGCTTTATGTTTTAAATTAATATATTTTTGTAAATTGATATCAATTCATAGAATGGCTTTTCAATACAAACGCCCCTTTATAAAAAAAATCTAACGTTTAATTGACATTTAAATTGTTTTGGAGGGAGTAAATTAAATAATACCGAGGTACAGTAGCAGAAAATGGAGCTATTGGGCTACAACATTTAATATCTAAGGAATGAAAACTTTTACCACCCTTGTTTACAGGTTATTTAGAAACTCTTTGATCAAACTTAGGCAAGAGCCTTTGCAGGCAGAAAAAAATCAGAAAATCACAGTAAAAATGTTCAAAAAAAATGTATATATTATTAAAATATGTAAGTTGAAGTGTTAGGTGCAACAACTTAAGGAGTACGCAGCTGTAAGTACTTGCGTGTACAGCAAACTGCATACCATCATGGGGGCATATCATTTGTTGACTTGGTCACAATAATTTCCGTCAGTTGCATTTGACGAAGGCTCATCCTTCAGCAACGTTGCTTACAATCGGGAACTTTGGTCCACCTAGTGATATGCAACTTGCTGTACATGTACGTACTCACAGTTGCATACTCCGGGCGTAGTTTAGGTAAAACTTCAACCTACAAGATTACTTTTGCGGAAAATTCTTTACCAGGACTTTTTGTTTCTTTCTGTCCACATATGCTATGGTTTAGGTTTTGGCAGAGAGTTTATAAACACCCTGTATAGGTACAGTATCTCACAACAGGATGTGTTTTTCACTATCCCTCAATGAAAACGTGGGTATACTTCTTATCAATATAACCTTCCTTATTCCTAAAAACTATTAGAGTGATTATTAACTAAACGTATAGCTCAAACGGGTAGGTAAACTCGATGCTATAACAAAACAGGATGCTAACATCTCAATCACGTGAGTTGAGAATTGTTTTTTTTAGCACCTTACTACCTGTTCAGGTTATACGCATATACACTAATCACGCTAATGAGTTAAGGATGAGGAATACTGAGTTTAGAGGAAGTCTAACCTTCATTTGGGTGGAAAGAGAGAGAAGAAAACCATCTAGGGGAAACTACCCTTACTACACTCGACCGGGATTCGAACCCAAATATCAATGTCATCGACAACCTAGTCTATGGCGAGAGTGGCGTCGTAGATCATGTGGCCGCCGAAGCAAGTCTGAATTCAAGTTAAAGAAATGTAATCGAATATGGTTACCATAGGTCTTTGAAGATTAATATGTGGCTTCAGTAAAATGGAGAACGTTTCAATTTTGTAAAAAAAAATAATTGTGATTGCATTTTTCAGTTGACACTTTGAAAATCGTTGGATTGAACAAGGTAGTTTAGTTGTTCTTTTTTCTTATCGTATACCACCAGATTACGTCTGCTAGATATTCCTGGTCTTCTGGCAGTGGCGGATATGTATAACCGTCTTTCATCGTTTGAGCACCATGTGGGTGGGGCTACCTCTCCCAGATGTGATAATGTGATGATGGTGGAGATTACGTTTTGCCAGTAAACGTATTAAACTCAAGCCTTATTAACCAGACCATGGCAACCAAAGGAACATTTTCCCTTCGCTAAAAATACTTATTATACCACCAGGAATCTAGCCAGAGACATCTATATTAGTAGATATGAATGCCAACCATTAAATCAAGAGGCCGATCAGTTGCTTAGTCGGAGATATCAACAGGTCTTTCATCTTTGGGTTAATTTTCTGATGTAACGTGAAAACCCAGATGTTTGCCTTGAGGTCAGGCAGTAAGGTTGAGCTTTTAACTTGAGCAATGGATAATCGCGGTGTAAATCTTATCACTGATAGCAAAATATTTACCAAACTGTGATACGTGCACCCTCAAAGCTTAGCGAAGTATTTCAGGGGGTTAAGTACCTCCCCAATCAGTTTTATTCAATATGAAATATATTTACTTGATAATGGTAGATTTGATGAACAAATTAACGCAGATTTTGAAGTGATGTCATGAACTTTTATCATCCTTTGTTTATTTTCTGTAATGGCTTTGATTAGCTTACTACTAAAGATTTATTAATATTTGGAACAAGCATTTATAGTTAAAAAGATTTAAGAAATGTATTTGTTTTCTTAATTTTTTCATTGTTGGGTAATTTAATATTGTATTTGGTTTGCAGATCTCCATTTTCGCCAAAGCAGGCCCAAATATTTTACATATTTGTATCTTCTTCTGCCAACATCGTCCACTATCAGATGCATGTACTCCACTCTTGGTCTCCCTCTCAAATTTCTCCTTTCATCGTCTCCGTTATCTTCATCAAATTATCATATCTGAGTATATGTCCTACCATTTTACCTCTTCTTGGTTGCATAACTTTCTAACTCGTAATGGACCGGAATTTGGGTGATGAATTGGATATCAGGATTCTAATATCGGTCTGGTATAGGCCTACTGAGAATTGTCTTTCCTAAATGTCTCCCCAGTCTACCTCAAAAAATTATCGGAATAGTAACTCAGATTATATAATATAACCTAATCACAATTTTTATTTCGATAATTTGTTAAAGTAGTTTAAGAGTGGTGACCTGGCGGTCGAGGGGTAAGGTGTCAGACTTCTATACAGGCGGCCGGGGTTCAATCCTCGGTCGCGGCAAAGATTTATCTGATTACCAAACCCTTCCTTCACCTCTGACAAGACATCTTGTGAATGTGGGGAATGCCAGGCCTCCACCGTGGTTCGGATTCCACGTTAAACTGTAGGTCCTTCATTTCATCTCACAATCACCCTACCATTACACGTTATCGTAAGTGCGTCTAACCCGAACGGGTAGTAAGACACGGTGCTAATAATAATAATAATAATAATAATAGTTTAAGAGTGATCGTAGACAAAGGTTATAACTCCTGTAGTTGGGTAACCGTTGAACTTAGAATGAGTCTATTTACACAAATGCATACCTAATCATGCCATCCCCTTACGCTTTAGGTAATAAGCTGTGCATATAGTTGAAAAAACTTCGTACTTAATCCATCTTCATTAACTTTCTCCACACTTCCCTAACCTTTGAAACTCCCTTTGCCCAACAACATCCATTCACAGAGTGATACATGCTCTTTTATTCTCAGAAATCTTAATGTTTCTATTTTTTCCACATTTGTCTACAACATTTAGCCACGTCTTACATGGCTTACCTCTTCCTTTTGATCCACACACTCTACCATCATATATTTGTTTCATCCCCTGATCCCCACTAATCCTCTTAACCCACCCAAACCAACGTTTATTTAAATGTCTCAAATCTAAATTATTTCAATAGTACGTAGTTGATCTAGTGACATCCTTTTGTGGAACATATGTATGTATGTATGTATGTATGTATGTATGTATGTATGTATGTATGTATGTATGTATATATGTATGTATGTATGTATGTATGTGTGTATGTATGTATATATGTATGTATGTATGTATATATATATGTATGTATGTATGTATGTATGTATGTATATATATATGTATGTATGTATATATGTATGTATATATGTATGTGTGTATGTATATGTGTATGTATGTAAGTATGTATGTATGTATGTATGTATGTATGTATGTATGTATGTATGTGTGTATGTATATATGTATGTGTGTATGTATGTATATGTGTATGTATATGTGTATGTTGGGGGTTAAAATTGATTTCATTTTGCTTAACTATACACGTTATTTTATAGGTTATTGATAATGTTTATCAAATTTAAAGATATAAATCACATAACTTGAGGTATGAATATATTAAAGTAGTTTTACTAACGTATGTGACAGTCATTTACTCTTCTTCCTGGCAGAATAAGATACATACATGTAGAGTGTTTTCCATACCTGAACAACAAGACTGAATCATTAGTATGGCGCGCAAACTCTGATAATTGAATAAACAATATATTTACCCCAGTTTGTACAAGCTGTTTCAACACACCTGTGGTTGACAGTGAAAGCTCGCAAGGTTAATTCGTTTTAGAACGGAACTAAATTACTATTTTAATGTATTTACTAGTGCTTCCAGCGATGCGTCATTTTCAATTCAGACAGGAGCCCGCTCCATGTGTCATTTTATGCTATAATTGTATTATATAAATTTCCATATGTATATACATGTATTTCAATCAGGAAATAAAGTTTAG
Source organism: Timema shepardi (assembly GCA_902151425.1). Taxonomy (NCBI): domain Eukaryota; kingdom Metazoa; phylum Arthropoda; class Insecta; order Phasmatodea; family Timematidae; genus Timema; species Timema shepardi. The sequence goes on along the minus strand of CABFVX010001166.1, from coordinate 127,798 downwards.
ACGAGAAACATGTGTAACTTAATAGGTTTAACAGCAGTTAATCTATGAGCGCACAAAATGGTTCACATGTTGCAATCCACACATGACACATATTAAATAATAATTTATTATTCAATATCAACGCATCTCGCTATCAGTTCAGGCCACACTCATCTGTACTATAATTACGTTAATGAGTTACGGATGAGAAATGTTGAATTTAGAAGAAGTGTGTCCGTATTTGATTGGAGTGATAGTGTAAAGTAGTTTAGTAAAAAAAAATTAGCTCAGTACGCCCGATCTCATCGTCATGGGAAAGTCCGGTCTATTGTGAGAGTGACGTCTTAAACCAAGCGGCCACCGCAGTGGGTATTCAATTGTTTTCTCTGTGGTATCTTTCTATCTCTCTCTCTCTATATATACATATATATATATATTTATATATGTATATTTATATACATATATATTTATATATGTATATTTATATATGTATATTTATATACATATATATTTATATATATGTATATATAAATATATATGTATATATATATTTATATATATGTATATATAAATATATATGTATATATATATATATTTATATGTACATTATTAAGGAAACACATTTTATAAATATATATACATATATATATATATATTTAGATATATTTAGATATATACATATATATACATATATATATGTATATATCTAAATATATATTAATATAAATATATTTATTTATATATATATATATGTATATATATTTATATATCTAAATATATTTATCTATATATATGTGTATATATTTATATATAAATATATATAAATATATGTATATTTATATAAATGTGTTTCTTTAATAATGTATATATATATATACATTATTAAATATATATTTGTATAAACTTATAAGTAATAGGGAGCAAACCAAACTAGAACACTACAATTAGGTTGAACATGTGTTCTTAATTACCAATGATTATTAATAAAAAGGCTCACCTACTTAAAAATAAATAATGTTTTCCTATGCTGTTTTTAGGCACCACGTGATAATACATGTTTAAGTTAGGAGCATGATGTATAAATAGGTTTAATGTGTTATGGATGAGAAAGGTTGAATTTAAGGAAGTATACACCCATTTGCGAGTGGAGAGGGAGTGTAAAACCATATAGCGAACCAACCTCAGTATTCCTGACCAGGATGTTAACTCCAATCACTCCGTCATTGTACAGTCCATTTTATTGCGAGAGAGAGTGATGCCTTAGACCATGCGGCCACTGAAGTGCTTCAGACGAAGTTAGATTATATTAAATTATTTGATCAAATTTAAGTTTTAAAGGGTCTCAATATTGATTAATTGTTTATATACATTTTCATTAATTCCTACATGATTTCATACATGACTACCATGTACCTAAATTCTACCATATACATTTGAGAACCACAGGAGGGTTCGAGGCGTCTAAAGCGTCAGACTCACATTGTATTTGGTTTTAAAATCACGTGAAATTTGTCCCAATGTTATGGAAGTGGTTTTCCATACGCGATGATATCATAATTTTCTCACGTTGTAGAGGAAACTTTTCCTTATAGTTATTACTATCAAAATCTAGGGATGGCTCGTGGGCTGCTAGCAAGACCAAGTAACACTTGATCAGACTGCTATAGTAAGATATTGGTTCCACCCCTTTACCAGTGGCGGTTCGTAGCTAAAATTAGTGGGGGTGCTGCTCCAGAAAATGTTTAGCCTTTGTTTTAAAATTGTGTGAAAGGAAAAAAAAACATGTATAAAAAGAAAATTTATTCAGGAACTTGATAAAATCTTAACAAAAAAAAACATTTTTTACTTACTTTAACTTAAATTGTTACAGTGTATCTTGATCTATTAATTTAAAAATGAAATCCATTCTTCTTGTTTTAATTTGCGCAAAAAGTTCAATAATTTTCTCCTTGATCTCTGGATGACAGATGAGGAAATCTTTCTCCATTGAAAGTACTGCAAGCGCATTTAATCTTTCTGTTAAATAAAATAACCGAAAAAAATTAATCAAATAGAATAGCTGGAAGCAGAATAATAATCTAATTCTACACTCTTCTACACTTTATCACATTCAAGAATATAGTACACGGTTTTTAAGCACAACACACGCTGAGTAAACAAACTCCCTTCTACCATTACACCAGAAACGGCACTGCAAGAGCAACAGTGCTCTCTCTACCTTGCAGTACCGCGTTCCTCCCCACACCCTTGCTATGTGCGCATACGCACAACAGTTTAACATCACTGCGCACAGTTCCATACAAAAACTTTTGTATCTTTTTCATAAACTAGGGGATGGCTACTGAAGTACTGACATTAAGCTTAAGGAATGTATATTGTACTACAAATATAAAGAAAGATTAAAGAAAAAAGGACTCATTATATCAAATGTTATCAATAATATCTAGTGGAAATAGGGGGTGCTGCAATTCCGCAGTGCCTATACACAAGTCGCCCCTGCCCTTTATTATCCATTTAATTGACAACACACAAAATAATATAATGTATTCGGAGGTTTGTGTTGTAGCACCATTATTCCTCCAGAATAAAGGCGGGTATGCAATTACAAAAACAAATAAAGTACATAAGAAATAAATGCAGAGGAACCGATAGGACATCAAAAACAAATATACCATACTATAATATATTAACTTATGTTTCCCCAAAATCCACTCGACAATTATTGCGCAGGTAAAAAAGGGAACCAACGGCCAAGACATCAAAGATATTTCCAGTTAAAAAAAATTCAGAACATATTTGAAATAATCTGAGAGAAAGATTTGAACTAAGTTAAATGCAATGATTTATTTAGAACAACTGGTAAGTCATAAAATATACATTAGATGCATATAGGTTTTATATATATATAATATATTTGTATATATAATATATACGTATATATATATAAAATATACGTATGTATATATATATATATATATATATATATATATATATATATATATAAAAAA
>CABFVX010001166.1:94863-108937 GCA_902151425.1 Timema shepardi | reverse complement strand
GTTTCAACCCCCCCCCCCATCTCCCCCCCCTCTTTGCCACCGTCTTCAAAGCGGTCACGATATAACACGCCAACCCCTCATTGTAAACGTTAGCTCAGTACACTCTGATTCACAAAAATAAAGTTCCTTTAGTAAATACGATGGTGATGGATAGATGAAAGGAATTTGTGAAAAGTCATTTATTTCAGAGCTAAAAGTTTGATGAATTTTTTTTTATCTCCGCGTCTTACTACCTGTTCAGGTTCTACGCATATATGATACTTACTCTAATGGGGTAGGGATGAACAAGGAAGCCTTTTAGAGGTAATCTACATGCATTTGCATGGAAGGGGAATGGGAAACAAATAAGGAAAAACCACCCTCAGTATAACCGATAGAGATTCAAATGTTGATCTCTCCGTCTTTAGCAGGTTAGTCTAACACGAAAGGGACACCTTATATCAATCAGGTATTGAAGCTGGTTTTAGTTAATAGGTATTTGCACCAAGTCTTAATACCCCTTATACGTTAACATTAATTGATTTTGATAGCTATAAAATTAATATAATGGATGGTTTGTCATTTTTGACTAATATAAAATTATTTTAACATTTAATTTTTTTTATTATAATAGTGGCTATATTTTTTTTATATAGTAGATAGCTCTACAGTCGTTTTTTCATAAGCAAAGCAGGGTTCAAAATTGGTTTAAATATATAAGCTGACATAAATGGAATGTTGTAAGCACAAACCTGGCATATGAATATTTTAAAGAAAATATATATATTTTTTTATGAGCTATAACTTCTCATAATGTTTGATTCAAAGTTTATTTTCAGATGAATATAAGTCACATACTTTTTTTGCTAAACGGTTATAAAAAGTCATAATCTAGAGTAGGTTATATTTTATTTAAAGTGTCCTAGGACTGGTTTGAAGGTAGGGGGTGAGAAATGACATATTCTAGCTTCGAGCAGGGGGTTGGGTTTGAACCCAATGTCGCTATAAATAAGTTATAGATTAAGTTCAGACAACTCAGCCTTTTATTTCACAAGTTGAAAAGTATAATAAAGAAGGGGCTATTTTCCATGTTTTAACTACTCCCCGCCCCCCTACCCCATACATTTGGCAGCTTGACATTTGAATAAAATCTAGGGAGAAGTTATTGATTCCATTACGACGTTGACTTTTTCACTAAAGGACTTGGCGACGTATGAGCAAAAAAAAGAGGATTGGATTTTTTTTAGAGAGGGGTGAATTTAAAGTGTGAAGTCATTTCAATGACTGCTTCTATGAAAAGTGTTCTCAATCGCATCCATTTCGTAGCCAACCTCACTAAGAGCTCGAGGGGTGATGGGATAGAAGAGGGAAAAGGGCAAATCTGAAATCGTAATGGAAAAAAATGGGGTTGGGGGGTGTTAGAAGGGGTAGTTCAATTCAGTTCCATTGATGATATTCTGTTGAAAGTTTACTCCTATTCTTTTGGTTAATTGTTACATTTTGAATCAAAATATTGGTCATATATAAGTAGTCTAAATAAGCTTATACAAACACCGTTACCAACTCCAACCAAAAAAATCAATCTCTTTTTTTAGGATTATGCTTTTGTTAACACGTCATAATATTCATTCGGATTTTATGCATATGAACTAATTACTCTAGTGTGTTAGGAACTAGTAAAGCTATATTTAAATGTGCCTGCATTTGCGGTGATTGGAAGTATGACCCTTAAGATAAAAACAGTCATGATTACAACCAACTGGGATCCAGACGTTACGGTCTATAGCCCGTACTTAGACCATTCACCCAACGAAGTGGAAGTTTAAGATCAATTGCCCTTGCACGTGGGTCAAATTGGCTATGAGGCTAGCTACAGATCTAAAGGGCCGTTACTCGATTTCATGGTTAGGATATATTTTATTATTATTATTATTATTATTATTATTATTATTATAAATATTAGCACTGCGTCTTACTACCCGTTTGGGTTATACGCGAGGTTGGGGTAAAACAATTAATAATAGAGGGGATAAGAATTTGGGCTCATGCTTAGAGAATTAGTTTTATGTGTATATAAATCATCTCACTTAGAGAAAGTACTATAAAATCGAAAATGCTAGGCCTCAAGATGATAAATAATGAATCATAGTTATTTATTTGTGTCCTGATTTAAAGAAAAGTAGGTATTACCAGCTTTGTACTCATGTCTGTGTGTCTATCCGAGTCTTGCTTTGATTTTACCATTGTTTGTCTGTTTGTACCATTGTATGTACAACTCTATATTTCAATTTGCACCCCTATCTACTTCTGTATGTAATGGCCTATATATACCTATATATGTCTGTACTTAAATTTTCAAACCATGAGGCAAAATATATATTTTTATTCTATCACTAAATTAGGAGTAGTACTGATAGCAGATTTATGAAAATTTACCATTTTTAGAAAATAATATTAGTCATTAAGTTTTACCAGGGAAGGCAGGGATTATTACAACTGTGTTTTCGATATGTTCTCAAACTGTCTCTCCATTTGACCAGGGTAAGTAGAGCTTGTTAAAACTGTACCTGTGATATATGTTATCACCCAATCTGTCCCCATTTGACCAGGGTAAGTAGAGCTTGTTAAAACTGTGCCTGTGATATATGTTATCACACAATCTGTCCCCATTTGACCAGGGTAAGCAGAGCTTGTTAAAACTGTACCTATGATATGTTCTCTCCCACTCTGTCCCCATTTGACCTGGGTAAACAGAGCTTGCTAAAACTGTACCTATGATATGTTCTCTCCCACTCTGTTCCCATTTGACCAGAGTAATCAGAGCTTGTTAAAACTGCACCTGCAATATGTTCTCCCCCACTCTGTCCCCATATGACCAGGGTAATCAGAGCTTGTTAAAACTGCACCTGTGATATGTTCTCCCCCACTCTGTCCCCATTTGACCAGGGTAATCAAAGCTTGTTAAAACTGTACCTATGATATGTTCTCCCCCACTCTGTCCCCATTTGACCAGGGTAATCAAAGCTTGTTAAAATTGTACCTGTGATATATTTCTTCCCCCCTCAGCCCCCTTTAACCATTAATACAGGGGCTATGCTCTACATAACTTACATGAGAAATATAGCGTCTTTGACGCCTGTAGATCGAGTGTATTACTGAGTGGTGAGAACAACCATTCACAAGTTCAGTTTAAACTAGCTCTCTATTTCTGGCAACACTACACTACAAGACATTGTTTTACGGTTTAAGTGTGGAATTACATTAAAAAAAACTAGCTATGTATAGCCCTGGAATTAGAGATTTAAGATAAAAAAAGTTATATATTAAAAAATCTAGAAAATTTGGAAATTATATAATTGGAATTAATGAAATTAAAATATTCCAAGCTTTAAGTTCACAATTCCTTTTAACTATATATCCTCCGATCATCAAATAAATTACTAAATGAAATACAATAAAACAGTAACAACAACTTCATTTCTTTGCTGACTCTCATATATTGACTACAGTGCTTGGTGGTTAGATGTGTAACTAACTTTGGGTCTGTTGTAGACCAGATACGTTTGTCACGTCGACATTATATAAACAAAACCTTTACAAATACACTCCCTTTCGTGTGATTCAGCAATGTTAAAATCTAAAATTGAAATTAAACTAGAATTGTGACGCACATACAAAGTTTCAAGTTGCTCTATATTTATCAGAAGAGAGTATACATTTCTATCCCGTGGAATGAATAACTGACGTGAGGCCAACTGAGACAAGAAGTTGGCTAAGAATGTTTGTTTAGGTTAATTTTAATAGAGTTTATTGTGCTGGTAATACTGGCAACTCTTTTTTTTTTCAGGTTAAGAGGACATGTTCGTACTTAAAACTCGTATAAAACAAATATAGGTGCAAGAAAACTTTGCACGAACATTATCATATCCGTAAACCACCTACTGGTACAGTCCTGTTAGAAAAACACGTTCTCACTTGTCTATTATAACTCCCGATTGAGACTGTACCAAAGACTCATTGAAACATTGGTTTGGACAGAATAGAAAATAAATGGTACAAAACAATAATAACAATTTTATAATTTTATCAATTATAATCAGTTCAATCCTCGGTCCCGGCAAAGATTTATCTGATTACCAAACCCTTCCTTCACCTCTGACAAGACATCTTGTGAATGTGAGGAATGCCAGGTCTCCACCGTGGTTCGGATTCCACGTTAAACTGTAGGTCCTCCATTTCATCTCACAATCACCCTACCATTACACATTAGCGTAAGTGCGTATAACCCGAACGGGTAGTAAGACGCGGTGCTAATAATAATAATTATTATTATTATAATCAGGATTAAAAAAAATCCATTTTGATGGCCTCATGGTCTTAGGCGTTAATCCCACAATACACTAAACTGCCGGCGATGGGGAGATCGGAGTTCGATACCAGTTGGATGTATTGAGGATGGTTTTCCCAAAAAAATTTCTCGCTCCCTTCCTTCATGCAAATGCGGGTATACTTCCTCCAAATGCAACCTTTCTCATAAACTCATTAACGTAATTTAGTACTACTACATAAGCGTACAACCCAAACGGGTAATAAGACGCGGTGATTAGAACAAAGATATTTTTTTAATGTTATCAGTAAGATACTTTGATATAAATTTTAATACAGTTTGGTACAACCATTTAAAAATAAGAGTTTTCAAAAATGTATTAGCTTAAGACTAATTTTTTTTTTTAGTTCTGTGTCATATAAAATTATAATCTTGAGCTCAACTTTTTTTAACGACTACATTACTTTCTTTGTAAGAAAAAAAAGTAAAATCATATTCACGGAAACATTTGTATTTTCCGAATGTACAACTTATAAAAAAAAAGAGGAGATTTTGTGTATTTTAGTGGGATGTATAGAAGTGTATTACTGTCGGTTGGAAAGACATATATTTTATGATAATTAGAATGCAAACAAAACGTGTAGACCACTATATTTTTTAAGGCGCTAAAATAGTCGAGCAGAAATCCCTTAACACCAAATGGGTTTATAACGTTACTGGGCGGAGCTGTCTCGCAGTAGGAGGGAAAATAACGGGATGAAAATACGAATGACCATAATAATAATAATAATAATAATAATAATATTTAGCAACACGTCTTACTACTACCCGTTCGGGTTATACGCTTTAAGTACTAATAACTCTAATGGATTAGTAATTGGGAAGGTTGAATTAGGTGAAGTGAACCCGCATTTGCGTAGAGAGAGAGTGGAAAACCATTTAGGAAAAACCTCCCCCAGTTCACCCGACTGAGATTCGAAACCCGATCTCCCCGTCCTCAGCAGTCGAGCTCAACACGAAGTGCGTTAGCCAACTACGCCACCGAGGCAGGTCAAATGACAATACAATGAGTGTTGTGACGCTCCTATTAAATTAAATAATTATATTGACAAATATCCATTCTATTATCTTATTCAAGCTACCGTTCGGTTCTCGGACATTTAGGACTTAAAAATCAACCAAAATATGTTAATTTTTTTACTTTTCGGGGAGGAAAGTTTCAACTTTTTAACTAAGTATACGAGTCTATACATTTATAGGATCATAGGAAATAGTTTTGTGTTCAATCCAGTAAATAACATACTCGGGTACTTTTAAAGGTTTTGTCAAGCTCTAACTTAAGCTCAACATGTGATTGGTTAATAACTCAGATAATTATTCAATCTCTTTAAGCTCATTTGTGAGTCACGTGCTGATAATAATTATGCACTCAATCTACCCTGAATGGTAGCAAGATTACTTTACACATTTATACTATAGCGCAGCTTATAAAATATGGCCATTGCGTAACACGTCAAGGTAAACTTGCTAAGGCGGAGGCGTATTCACTAGGGCGTTCGTTCGTACGCCCTCAATTCGTTCTTTCGTACGCGCTCAGATAGTTCTTTTGTAAGTGCTCTGTTCGTTCTTTCGTACGTGCTCAGTTCGTTCTTTCGTACGTGCTCAGTTCGTTCTTTTGTATGTGCTCAGTTAGTTCTTTCGTATATGCTCAGTTAGTTCTTTCGTATATGCTCAGTTAGTTCTTTCGTACGTGCTCAGTTAGTTCTTTCGTATATGCTCAGTTCTTTCGTACGTGCTCAGTTAGTTCTTTCGTACGTGCTCAGTTAGTTCTTTCGTACGTGCTCAGTTAGTTCTTTAGTAAGTGCTCAGTTCATTCTTTTGTATGTGCTCAGTTAGTTCTTTCGTATATTGCTCAGTTAGTTCTTTCGTACGTGCTCAGTTAGTTCTTTCGTACGTGCTCAGTTAGTTCTTTCGTACGTGCTCAGTTAGTTCTTTCCTACGTGCTCAGTTAGTTCTTTCGTACGTGCTCAGTTCGTTCTTTCGTACGTGCTCAGTTCGTTCTTTTGTAAGTGCTCAGTTCATTCTTTCGTACGCACTCCGATCGTTCTTTTGTAAGTGCTCTAGTTCATTCTTTCGTACGCGCTCAGATCGTTCTTTTGTAAATGCTCAGTTCATTCTTTCGTACGCGCTCAGATCGTTCTTTTGTAAGTGCTCAATTCGTTCGATCGTACGCACTAAGATCGTTCTTTTGTAAGTGCTCAGTTCATTCTTTTGTAAGTGCTCAATTCGTTCGATCGTACGCGCTCAGATCGTTATTTTGTAAGTGCTCAGTTCATTCATTCGTACGCGTTCAGTTCGTTCTGTGCGTGAGCGGTGGAGTTCGGCTAGTTTGCGAGAACGTGGCGAGTTGAAAGCCAACGAACAACGGTTAGTTTTTTTAGGGAGGAGGGGGGGATGGTCAAAGGAGGTCACACGTTCACTGTGTTCAGAGGGTACGTATCTCAGTACCAGTTGCTACGAATCCTGGAGTGGGCTGCTGAATAATGTTTGCTGTTAGTAGATATACATGACGAAAACACGGTGCTATGAAAACCTCAACATGGACATTATTATAAAAAATGTAAAAAAAAAACACGATTCGTGAGTTAGGGGTCATACATGTATTACGTTAAGCACTTTAGTAGGGGAGGAGGGCTCTATCGTAGCGTTACGCTACGTGATATATGGGCGGGAGGGTCCTAGGCTAACGTAACGTAACGAGGTTTTAGTTTAAAAACAAACAAAACAATTATTTTGAAATTATCAAATTAAATTTAATGAAATAGGTGGACTTCCCGAAGAACAATTCGAAGTAGAGGAAGCCATTGATTTGACTCATGAAACCACTCCACGGAAAATACCTCTAATCACAAATATATTGAATGGTTGCAGCCAAATTGTTTGGAAGATGTTTAAAAAATTATCTAGTCATGTATAGCTTTTTCATACGTTTAAAATCGAGTTTTTTTGTAAATATAAATAAAACTGTTTGACTAGAAATGTCATCCTTTATTCAAAATCCTATCTAATTTAAACTTAAAAGATCCGATGTGAAAATAACGAGTGCACTAAAAAATATTATTTTTTATTTACTTATTTATTTATTTAGCACCGCGTCTTAATACCCGATCGGGCTATACGCTTAAGTACTAATAACGCTAATGTATTAGAAATCGAAAAGGTTGAATTCAGAGGCAGTGGACTCTCGTTTGCGTGGAAGGAGAGTGAAAAACCATTTAGGAGCCCCCCACCCACCCAGTTCACCCGACCGAGATTCGAACTTCTATCTCCCCGTCCTTGGCAGTCTAGTTCAACACGAATAGTGCGTTATCTAACTACGCCACCAAGGCGGGTTGGAAAAAAAAAGCCCATTATAAAATAATATGTGGAAAAGGTGCTTTTGCTTTAAACTTGAAGCGTTACTTAATGGGGTAAGGATGGTCAAAAAGGCCTAAACTTGCTTTATGTAATATATTTATGGCCTCTTAATATTGCGAAAGAGTTTGTATGCTCTGCTACAGAAGTGAAGAGGAAAATAGATAGTGTGTTTACAGACTTCCGGCGTGAAAAGGCCAAAGAGAACAAAAATGTTAATAATGAGTTCCAGTATGCTCCTGTTATTATTATTATTAGCACCGCGTCTTACTACCCGTCCGGGCTATACGCACTTACGCTAATGTGTAGTGGTAGGCTGAGTGTGAGATGAAATGGAGGACCTACAGTTTAACGTGGAATCCGAACCACGGTGGAGGCCTGTCATTCTCCACATTCACAAAATGTGATTAATACACGTCTTGTCAGAGGTGAAGGAAGGGTTTTGGTAATCAGATAAATCTGTGCCGCGACCGAGGATTGAACCCCGGACCTCCAACACAAAGTCCCGACACCTTACCCCCTAGACCACCAGGTCACCGGAATGCTCCTGTTCGTGGTGAAATTGGCGGGAACAAGACGAGCACCAGCGAACGGTCCGAACGCTAGGCGTTTTCGGAAGTTTCGTTTGTTCGCGCTTGTTCGACGTGTTTGGCTTGTTCTTTTCGTTCGTAGTAAAATGCTCAAGTGAATAACGAAGATCTATATCTGAAGGTCAATCCTCGGTCCCGGCACAGATTTATCTGATTACCAAACCCTTCCTTCACCTCTGACAAGACATCTTGTGAATGTGGGGGATGCTGCCTCCACCGTGGTTCGGATCCCACGTTAAACTGTAGGTCCTCCATTTCATCTCACAGTCATCCTACCATTACACATTAGCGTAAGTGAGTATAACCCGAACGGGTAGTAAGACGCGGTGCTAATAATAACAATAAATAATAATATATCTCAAGGTAAATGAAATTTACATTTATAAAAAGAATGTGAACTCTTTTTACGAGTAATGTTAGCTCCCATAATTTCACGGACTTATTTTTTTTATATCGTATCTAACTAGCATATTTGGCTCCCTTATTTACACTAATGGGGTAGGGACAATGAAGGTATAATTAAGAAGAAAGGTACCCATATATGCATGGAGAGAGAGTGGGAAATCATTTAGGATAGACCACCCTCATCGCATCCAACCGTGATTCTAATATTATTAGAGGGACACCTTAGACTATGCGAATATCTAAAAGGCTGTAATTTATTTATTTATTTATTCCTTAATGTCGTCTATTATATTTCCAAACTATTAAATTTTACTAATTAATTTGTGAATGTGGGTGAATGCCAGGCCTCCACCGTGGTTCGGATTCCACGTTAAACTGTAGGTCCTCCATTTCATATCACAATCACCCTACCATTACACGTTAGCGTACGTGCGTATAACCCGAACGGCTGGTAAGACGTGGTGCTAATAATAATACTAATTAATTTGCTCCCAGGTGGTGCAAATATAAGAGTCTAATGCATTGTATCGAAAGACTAGAAAAAATACCCACACTGGTGGTTAGGGTGTATTGGGTGTTAGCCTTGTGAGAGACTAGGAGGTTATGCCTTTAATTTTTGCAATGTGTGGTAGGGGAAGTTATTTCACAAGTTATTTATTACTGGGGAGGGTACCCATTCCCCCTCCACGCTAATAGGGGTGAAATTACTCTAGCCTACCCTCTTAATCCCAGTTTCTCAGGATAAGTCGTTAATTCCTTTTAATTAGTACGCTAAGCACTAAGGATAGTAGCGTCTTGTTCTAGAATATCACGTGTAGAGGTTTGTTTATATGACTTTTGAGAGCATTGTTTGGTTTTAAGACAAATTTTATTATTTGCATATTTTAGAATGATAATGGCACTAGTATAAATAACTTTATACTATCCGTTTTCATATTTTAATGATTTGGGATTTTTATTTTTTATTTTCTTGCTTACTTACTTACCATATGGCATTAGAAACTCGAAAGTTTGTTGCCACGCTTACAAAAGTACTGTACACCATCTATCCCTATCTTCAGCTAGTTATATCAAGTCCACCCCATTACCCCGTATCCCTATGTTGAGCTAGCTTTTTCCAGTCCACCTCATTACACCTTTCCCCTATCTTGAGCTAGTACTATCCAGTCCACATCCACCCTATCCCTACTCTGGGCTAGTTCTATCTACTCCACCTCAATACACCTTATCCCTATCTTAATCTAGTACTATCCAGTCCACCTCATCACACCCTATCCCTATATTGAGCTAGTTATATCCAGTCCACCTCATCACACCCTATCCCTATCTTAATCTAGTACTATCCAGTCCACCTCATCACACCCTATCCCTACCTTAATCTAGTACTATCCAGTCCACCTCATCACACCCTATCCCTATCTTGAGCTAGTTATATCCAGTCCACCTCATCACACCCTATCCCTATCTTAATCTAGTACTATCCAGTCCACCTCATTACACCCTATTTCTTTCAGGTCCATTCTAATGTTATCCGTCATCTATGTCTAGGTCTTTCCAATGGTCTCTTCCCATTGGGTTTGCCAGCTAGTAACCTGAAATGTTTCTTATTTACTAGAAATAGTATTACGACCATTTAGAAAACTTTTTAGTCTAGAGGTCGTCCTCAGTGGTCTTGAGGTAAAGTGGTAGCCTCAGGACCCGATGTTTGTGGGTTCAAACCCAGACGGGGTGGACGGATTTTCCTTGAGCGTTAAAAATCCGTAGCACAACTTCCTTCGGGAGGGAAGTAAGGCTATGCCATCGGTCTCGTGTCATTGTGGCATGGAAAGGAACCCTGGAAGGTATGTGAAAATACTTGTAATGGCGAAATTTTAGCCCCCTTCACACTCGCTTATAAAAATTTTAATTATATAATCAGTCGGTTGAGAACCTGCTAATAAATAAATCCAAGCTACGATGTATTATTATTATTAGCACCGCGTCTTACTACCCGTTCAGGCTATACGCACTTACGCTAATGTGTAATGGTAGGGTGATTGTGATATGAAATGGAGGGCCTACAATTTAACGTGGGATCCGAACCACGGTGGAGGCCTGGCATTCCCCACATGTCTTGTCAGAGGTGAAGGAAGGGTTTGGTAATCAGATAAATCTGTTCCGGGACCGAGGATTGAACCCCGGCCGCCAGCACAGAATTCCGACACCTTACCCCTAGACCGCCAGGTCACCAAACATTTTGAAGCTACGATGTAATAATAGGATTAAATATTTTGTAAAAGAAAAATTTAAAGATGTTTGCGATGACCTGCACAACTGAAATTAACAAATATATATATATATATAATAGAAATACACAATCGAGTTTTAGAAAAGTCAAATTAAATTATGTATATAAAGAATATATTATAAATAGTATATGGTATTAAAAGAGTACACTAATGTGTTAATTTATATATTTAAATAATATATATATAATTTTAACAATTAATTCTAAAAGTTGTGAAACAATGACTTAAAAATCCAATAAATTAAATATTGTAAAGTTAAAATATCGAGGAAATTGAGAACTGTAAAAAGTTAGAATTTAAATAAAATGTTACTAATGGTAAATGGATTTAAAAATAATATTTGAAATTTTATGGTGATGTTACAAAAAGTAGTAAATAAAACATTTATTTAAATCTTTCTTTATCTACTTTTAAATCCCCTGCTCGTCATAATCAATTGAAGGTTGGGAACCACCGGGTATATTTCGAGCTAGACGATTCAGACCAGGTGACCTGGTGGTCTAGGGGGTAAGGTGTCAGATTTCTATGCTGGTGGCCGGGGTTCAATCCTCGGTCCCGGCACAGATTTATCTGGTTACCAAACCCTTCCTTCACCTCTGACAATACATCTTGTGAATGTGGGGAATGCCAGGCCTCCACCGTGGTTCGGATTCCACGTTAAACTGTAGGTCCTTCATTTCATCTCACAATCACCTTACCATTACACATTAGCGTAAGTGCGTATAACCCGAACGGGTAGTAAGACGCGGTGCTAGTAATAATAATAATAATGATTCAGACCAAAACGTTAATAAACGTGATGTTAAACGTCGTGATGAACGAATAAATAAATATAAGCCCAAGAACGGTTGATAACAGGAACCCGCGGAACTCGCCAGGGGATGACAAATGACTGCTATCCCGGTGAGGGGCAGTTTCTTCCCAATATTGATGGAAGTCTGATCTCTTGGAAATTGAATCTAAATCTTTAGACACGTCTTGAATAAAAAAAAAAATAAGAAAAAAAGAGAAGGAAGGGGGTAAGAAGATTTATCTTTCGATTTGTTAGTTGAGAGTTTATAGTTTGTCAGTTTGAAGATCGTTTATCATTGGCCGCTACACGACATTATTTCAGGTTACACGCAAGGAAGTACATTCATCGGGAGAGGAAAGTCCTTGGAGTGTGATTTTCGAATAAAATATAATTGTATTCGTGAAGCGCTGGTAGGAATAGCATCCCGCATCGGTGTTCGTAATGTCTAGGACGTCAATCTCGCCATAGATGAGATTGCCAAGGCTTGAATACTGGTCGATTATTCTGAGGTTGGTTTATCCTAAGTTATTTTATTATTTAAATTTAAATAATAACACCTGGACAAGGGAATTGAACCTAGGACCTTTGACTGAGTACGCCAATGTGCAGAATCACTGATATACCAAGGATTCGTCCCATCCCCAGGGTCATTCTTCATTCACATTTTGAGGCAGAGTCTGTAATGGACGTATGGAAATCGTCAGCTACATATGAGTGACCAATTAAGATCTTGAGCTATAAGATAACGCAGTTACTTTCGACTCGGGAGGGATTTATATTGACAACTGTACAATAACAACTGTATGAATCCTCGATAGCTCAGTGGTTAGAGTATTTGCGTACTGAATCAAAAACCCCAGGCTAGATTCCGGTGTCCAGATGTCATTATTCAATTTAAAGAATATGATATTTAGATGCAACTATAACCGTAATCATCAAATATAACTGTAGCTTGGTTATTTAATCCATCTAAAATATTTTACACACTGCATCCAAGCAAGTATGAGTAACTTTTTTTTTCTAGATTCTGACTTCTTTATTACTGACCTATTTGGGCACGAAGGTGGAAAGCCCGGGCTGTTAAACGCGGTGAATACGAGTGGGACTTCCCCCCTACCTTATATGTGTGCAACTTCCACCCCACCGTAATTCCCTATAACTTCCACCCCACCTAAATTCCCTATAACTTCCACCCCACCTAAATTCCCTATAACTTCCACCCCACCTAAATTCCCCGTAATACCCCATATTAATCCCCTATAACTTCCACCCCACCGTAATTCCCTATAACTTCCACCCCACCTAAATTTCCTATAACTTACACCCACCTAAATTCCCTATAACTTCCACCCCACCTAAATGTCCTATAACTTCCACCCCACCTAGATTCCCTATAACTTCCACCCCACCTAAATTCCCTATAACTTCCACCCCACCTAAATTCCCTATAACTTCCACCCCACCTAAATGTCCTATAACTTCCACCCCACCTAAATTTCCTATAACTTCCACCCCACCTAAATTCCCCGTAATACCCCATATTAATTCCCTATAACTTCCACCCCACCTAAATTCCCTATAACTTCCACCCCACCTAAATTCCCCGTAACCGCTACCCCATATTAATTGCCTGTAACTTCCCTCCCACCTTAATTCCCTATAACTTTCCTCCCACCTTAATTTCCTGTAACTCCCATCCCATATTAATTTTCTGTAACTCCCCTGCTAACTCAACTCCCTGTAACTTCCATCCAAACCTTACTTGTGGTTACTTTCAAATGACTTTTATACTTCCCTTTCCACTTAAATCACTGTAATTATTAATCTACCTTAACTTCCTGTAACTTCTCTCTTTAATTATCTGTAACCTCTCTCAATAATTATCCTTAACTCCCCATATATCTTAGGTCTTTGTAACTTGTTTAAATGGTACTAATTATCTGTAACTCCTTTCTTTCTTTAGCTCTTTAACTTACTGCCACCTCCCCTCTTTCTAACTTCACCCCCCTCCCCTCGAGGCAGTGCTCAGGACGTGAATCAATAACTTGTCAACAATAGCGCCGAGTTGTGTAAATATTATTCTGTTTATTCGGGCGGGATGATGGATTTTTAGGGAACACAGAACAAACACTACGCACTGGGTTTTGTTTCTCTTGTCAATGTTCTCTTGTATCAGGCTACAAAACGCGTCACTCGCCAGTCGCCCGCGGCAGACCTCATCCATAAGGTCTGTATTGTCCGCGTCAGTGGTGGCCTGTGAAGTGTGCCCAAGGGGGGG
>CABFVX010001166.1:71963-91164 GCA_902151425.1 Timema shepardi | reverse complement strand
TGAGGCTACCGCTGAGCTTGTATTTATAGGGGTGGTGAGAGCTGAGGGTCTGGAATCCTCCACTTCTAGAATAAAAAGGATCCAGACCCCTCTAGACTTGTCTCCGTCCTCCCCCCCATACCCCTTCGGCCCCTCTGATCCTCCAGTCAAGCGAGAAGGTCGCTGCCCACCCGCCAGACAAGGAGGGAGACAGAGAGAACAAGGAGCGCAGATACAAGGGACAACAACGAGAACACGCTGGTCCCGCTGCCAGACTCTAATCTTGTTACAATATTAAATTAATTTGTACATAAGCGTTAAACCTGAATAAGCTGATGTGTAGCTAAAAATAATGTGGGTGTATTTCATCTGAATTAAAATTATGTTTCTGAACACTTCTTCATTAGTGTAAATATCCATATTGACTAAATGATTGGTAAGACTCGGAAAGGAGATTAAGAAATTGGGTGGATCTACAAAGACAGTTCACGATTATTTCGAAGTCAGTTAAGGTTCGGCATGATAAAAGACCAAATTCCCTTTTGGGTCTTGTCTTCCTTCTCGAACTGAGTACCTGCTTGAGGAGAGGAAATACCCCCACAACTCTGTTACTTTCCCTACCCTGGCGTGTGTCACTCTTTTGGTCGATTGGTTTTCTGTATTCTGAAATACAAACAAAGCAGATACCTGTCGGCCGCCTCTACCTGTAGTTTCAGGCTCACCAAGCGTTTGAATAAAGGCTACATTGAATAAGCTCTGTTCCTATATATAATAATAAAAGGAAGAGTTTGTCTGTGTGTGTTTGTTTGTGTGCGATGTCCAGCCAAATCTACGGCACGCAAAGATCGGAAATTTTAACATTGGTGGGCGGAAGGGGGTCCTAATGCACTCCGAAGCAGGATTTTTTAATTTATAATTAGCTTCTTAGTTAACCTATTTTTAAATTTTTTTTTGGAGAATCATGAGCAATGCCGTGTGTGATTGCTAGTTTCTAATATACTTAGAAAACCGTTTTAGACTTCCAGTAAATTGAAACGGTTTTAAATCTGCCTTTAAAGAAAACATAATTTTTTAATGCCTATTGCTTTGTGCTATGCTGTTTAAAAACATTTAACCAATTATATAATATAATGATTCTATTGATTTTTAAAATCTATTGGAAAGTTATTCACGTACGTTCTACCTTGAGGCTGTAAATTAATCAAAACGTGATAAATATTAGTCCCCACACGGGAATTAAACTATTAGCTTAGTAAGAGGACGCGCTAAGTGTTCGTCTCAATTATCTAGAGCAGCGGTTCCCAAACCGTGGCACGCGCACTTATTCCAGCAGGTACGCCGTGAGAAGCCAAACAAAACAAGCAAATTAAAGTTGTAAAAAGATAATTTCTCATCAAATACCATAAATATATTACGACCAAGTCAAAACAAAAGGAAAATAGATTTAAACAGTTGTTGGAGGGGTCAATATAAGTTGTTTGTTTATATTTCCTTGATACCTGTGACCTATTATACATATTGATTAAGTAGACATGTTAAATAATGATAAATAAAAACTGTTAATAGATAAATAGTCTTGTGTCATTATACTCCTGGGTGCCATTAAAATGTACCTAAATATTAAATATTCAACACGATCTTGGTGGTGCTCCAAAATACGGAAATTGTTTGGGTAGTACGCCATTCAACGAGTTCGGGAACCAACGATTCTAGAGTTTAGATAAATGCGTAAAAATAAAGGTATAGCCTCTATTTATCATTTGACAAAAGCAAATAGTATATTCAGGAACTACTCTCAAAACGGCGTTAGCCAAACACGTAGGTATGATTTAATTTTTTAATGTGGGAGATTTTTTTAGGGGGTAGCTGTCCTCCACCCCCTGAACTACCAATGGAAAATGTTTTTTTTTTTGTTTTGTTTGTTAGTTCAAATGACAACCAATGATTTAATAAGTTGTTCAAAATTAAGAGCAATTATTTACCTTTATAATGGTATCAAAATATAACAACATTTAAAACAATTACTTAGTGAGTTTTTCCAGCAATCCTACGATATTAAGCGTTAATATAATATATAAAATGAAAATTAAATATTATTTGGTTTTCATATTATATTATTTTTACATGTTTATATATTTCAAGTGATTTTACATATAGATACTTACTTTGTGATTATTTCATATATTTTTTAGTAATAATTATTGCAAATTTGTTGATTTTTAAACATTGTTTGATTTGGCTTGGCTTGCATAAATCGGCTTAAAGGAATTTTTTTCAATTAACTATTGAAAAGGGTAAAATTCAACTCGGGTAGTAAAGTGTTTTTCCACTAAGTACAGGCCTTATCTCCTCACAATGAACCTTTCGATGCATTTTTAAAAGAATTTAGCAAACAGATAAGTAATTTTTGTCTGGAACCTCCCTCCCTTCCAACACACTAGTCCAACGACTTTTATTCTTATCTTGTAATATCTCCAAGTGATTTTAGTTACATATGAGCGGTTGAAAGGGAAAGTCTAACAATAAGCTACCATAAGATATTTTATTTTGTTCACCATGACACCAGGTGAGTCTTGCTGAAAACAAAATTAAAATAATTGGATAGGATTAACGACTCCTTCACAACCGACAGTAAAGTTATAATGTGCCAAGCTTGCAACAAAAAAAATGGGACGTTCCATTAAAGTCACAATTGGAGCAACATGTGCGGTGCACACTTCATAAAAACATCTGCGTTATTCAAAGAATCCTTTTAAAAAAACAACAAAGATGCAGGTATCTTACTTCCAGTTATTATTATTATTATTATTATTATTATTATTATTATTATTAGCACCGCGTCTTACTACCCGTTCGGGCTATACGCACTTACGCTAATGTGTAATGGTAGGGTGATTGTGAGATGAAATGAAGGACCTACAGTTTAACGTGGAATCCGAACCACGCTGGAGGCCTGCTATTCCCCACATTAATACACGTCTTGTCAGAGGTGAAGGAAGGGTTTGGTAATCAGATAAATCTGTGCCTGGACCGAGGATTATTCCAGTTAATGAAGATGGTTATTAAGGACTTAGGAATGCCAGGCCTCCACCGTGGTTCGGATTCCACGTTAAACTGTAGATCTCTACAATCACCCCACCATTACACATTAGCGTAAGTGCGTATAACCCGAATGGGTAGTAAGACGCGGTGCTAATAATAATAATAATAATTAAGGACTTGTGTAGTGCAATGATCACTGCGAACATCCCTTGTTTTATATTCCAAGGGTCTGAATTTTCATCCTTCTTGTGACAGTATTGAAAGTGACAAATTCCTGATCAATCAATACCCAGAAGGAATTATCTGCATATATATAATGAAGAAGCAATGGAAAGGATAATAAACTGTAACCTTGTTACAACAAACATGGGATGATTGTAACGCTCACCTATGCTGTCCCTGTTGACTCGCTTGGAATTGACTTCAAAACACGAGACACTCTCCACAACACGCATTACATTCAACTGAACTGGTGTTCGAGACTCACCACTGGCGGTGCGAAGAGGTCTCCCCCTTACCCCCTCCGTTAGACAGGAAAGCAAGTGAACATCGCCAAGCGTCCCTAACGAGCAAATTCTGGAACCTTTGATAGAATATGTTGTGCGTGTGGCCTATGCTCCAGGGCTCTCTTGTTGGTTCTAGAACACCCCCCACCCCCCTATCCCTTCGCTCTGAGAGCACATGATAAGTTCAGGGTATAAAGGTCCTGAGGTGTTACGAGTTGGCACGCATTATACTCAGGGCTTTTAGGAGGTAAGAGTCTTACTTCATAAATGGGCTCGTCGTTGAATTATCAAAATTCTCTTTGGCTTCAATCCTTTCTTGTATTCAAAATTCACTGTTTCGGACTTCTTATAAATTATGTATTTATATGCTTCATTTATTTAACGAGTAGTCATGACTGCGGGGTATTGGCACCCAACCTTACGACTATGGTAACTATAGGGGGAACCCATCTGGTTCTCTTGTTAATGTTTCAAATTTCCGCCTCGCGGAAAGTTCGCACTCCGGTGCATTTTGTCTTGGAGGTTACAAATAATATATAGCTATGGTTATGTTTCTTCTGCATGAACAAATAGGTGGTTAAATGTGGGGCCGCAAACTATCCAAGAGAAACACGGGTGTGTTTTGTAATGTTTATTATTTGTATACTTAGGGCTGTTAGTGAGTCGGGTCAGTTCCCGTTATGTTTGATATGTTTATATATATATATATATAATATATATGTTTATGGTTGTTAGGGAGACTTGGGATAGTTTATTGTTATGTTTAAGGAATATAAGTTTATGGGTTCTTAATAGTGGGGCCGCGGCCCACCTAGCTCACAAATCTCCGAATGGAGTCCAACTTATTGCTTAAAGGGTGCAGTTACTATTGTTAGTCTAGAAAACTTGGTATTCATTTTGGTGCTATTGGTATGCCTATCGGCTGCTTTGGTTAACAATGGGGTCTTGGCTTCCTTTGGGGTATGCTAGAGCTTGGGTCGAGTCTGAGCTATTATTTGAGAATTGTAGCGTTCAATGTATGTAAGGAGACCAATTTATCAGCAATTTTGGGGTCACCCGTTGGTGGTGCAATTTCTAGGGTCTTAAGATAAGACTGAATACATTTTGTTATTGTTGTATCGCCCTTCTGGCCCTGGAATGTGTTTATGTGTTACTTCGCCCATCTGGCGTATGTTGCCGCTTGGTGTTTGTAAACTCTAATGTTCCGCTCCCCCATCGAGCTGTATTATGTTTGAATGAATAAAAATTATAACTCTCTTGTTTCCATCTCTGTCCATTATTTGATTGGGATGATGAGGGAGACTGGTTGCAAAACTACATGGGAGATGCCTTCATATGGATCGCTGTGGATGAAATCACGGTTGTTTAGGGTAATTTTGTTGTGAACCTTGTGGTAGGTAAGGATATTTCCAAACCATATTTGATTTACTGAGAAGTGCTGGAACATACGTATCACGTTGTAAGATTCGTGACTGATGACTTGCAAGTGTTGTGACCTAGGTGAGCTCACGTAGAGAAGGTCCTGGTGCTATATTTGGATGCCACGGCGTATATAATGAAAATCGCAAGTGCTTTGAAGTTGTTCTATCCTGATATCCATCTCACAAGTCATGGACTACATCGTGTTGTGGAATACATTAGGGTACAGTTCTTCTAAATGAATATATTAATTTCTGTGACAAAAAATAGACATATTTGTGAAAATCCCACATAGAATCAGAACTTACTATCTCTTGTTTGATGTGCCGTTGCCTCTGCAATTATTTCTAACAAGCTGAGGAATATGAACAATTTGGAGTTTGGACTTTTACCTGATGAGCTAGTAGCCATTACAATAAAATACATGTTTTCAATAATTTACAATATAATATTTTTTTAGTCAATAATGGTATTTTAGCGACAGTTTCTAAAATAAAGAATAAAAATCTATATAATTACTTTGTTTCCAAAATATTTGGCTACTTTTGTTTTAGTCTTTTGTGCATTCAAAATATATTCTAGATATATTATTTTCATTGCTCTAGTGTGATTAGGATCTACTAGCTCTGGAAATATGCAATTTTAATAAAATATAGTTAATTTTGGTGTCATATAAATTTTCCAAAAATCATCATATTTTTCTAAACATTTGACTACCATAAAAAAATTTGTCCATACGACAAGTAAACAGTATTTTCGTTGGGTGATGTGAAGATAATAATAACATTAATGAAAGGAGGCTTCATAATCTTATTCATAACATAACAATACGTGTAATATCCATTTAATATTATTAATCACAGTAAGTTAATTAGAGACATTATAAATCGAAAAGGGTGAGAGAAAGAACGTTGTGATCAAAACTTATTCCAGGGAGGGGGAGGGAGTTGTTTTACGATCTCAGTATTTGAATATGTTAAGTTGAATTCATTTAATAATTTTAAAATCTAAAAGTTTTTAAAAGCTTGCCCATGGCGTGAAAATGAAAATGTATTTTGTAATGTGTTGCTTTGAAGGGACTTGTATTCAGCGCTGATTCAAGTCAGGTTTAGTTGAGGTAATCGGGTGTGTGATGTCTACACTTCCTTTTTTCCGAGACGAACCCAGTTTGCTCAGGACGGATGTTGTTGAGACAGGCTGTATCCAGATATTCCGGGAATCCTTGCCAAGGATATAGCATAATATATTGTACAATTTGTTCTTTAAATGCGTGATGCTTTTTTACTTTTGTGAAATAAAATTAACCTAGTCCATGAATTTATACTATATTTATTGAACATAATCTATGCAATTCACAATATTAAACAATGCTTTGAGACACATGATAATTTTTTTTTAAAGTCCATGCTGAAACTACCAATATTTTTATTATCAATAAATATCATTGAATTATACCAGCACTCGTAACGTTATTTTACAGTAAATAGGTAAAAATTTTGGGCTCTTAAAAATATTTTACGTCCTCTAAAAATACAAGTTTCACGCCCTTTTGGGCGCCCAGTCCAACCCTGGTCTACTTGACGAATAGCATATAGTTTCCAAACAATTAGAAAGGCTACCCTAACCCCAAAAAGTGAATTACTATAGAATCATAAAATTAATAGTGTTTTTAGAAAAATATTCAATATTCAACACAAAATAAATGTAAATAATTTAATACTTTGTGTTTCGAGAGTCGTCATAAGGTGCGTCAACTTGCGCAACATTCCAGTTTAATATAATTTTGGTATTTAATATTACTTTACCACAACTATGCTTTTATCGTTATATTATTTAAAGTGGTTTATCATATTTAATGTGATACATTTCTCTTTATATTTTAACCGAAACTTTAGCTATGTCGATAGCACTTGTGCTTACTATGTTAAGGGTGCCGATTTTGATACCAGACAGAGTTGTTAATTTAACTTTAGTAAATTGTTATGTATGCCATAGCTAAAAGCTAGTTGTTAATTCATGTGTGGATATAATCCTTGTTTTCATAAATTTTACGTTAAAAATCCCCATATTTTAAATTATATATTTTATGAAATAATATTGATGTAGGTTCACTTTCTAGCTTGCAAAGATTATTTTTTTAAGACTCAGAAAAAAAAATACATCTGAAATATTCTAACTGGTCCTCAGGACAGGTTTCAAGTCCATTAGTGTTGTCCTGTCAAGAGAACAATAGGATTACTGCCAACAGAGTCTTGGGTTCTACCGAGAAACTTCCCCTCCCTTTTGGCTCAAGTAGGTGTGGTGGGGGTTTTCACCCCTACCTTGTAATAAACCTACATTTATGTAAAACTAATGACCGATTTATAGCCGAGGGGATAGATTTACGTGATTAAAAATATTATATTTCTAAATTACACACAAAACTTAAGATGGTATGATTTTGTTAAATCCAACTATTTTCAAAATGCGTTTTAAGGTAATTTTAAAAATATATGAATAAAAAATTAATTATATTTCAATTTAGAAAAGTGTCCATAAAGTCATAATAAAAAAATTAAAAATAAATCATTATTGGTTCATCTAGAGTTTCGGCTGCTAATCAGTAATTTTTACTGTGTATTAGTAACTATGTGACTGCACCTTAGTTGTTATCTCTTTTTCATCTTATATATTTCTTTATCATCTCCTTTATCTTTTTCCATCGTTCCCTGTTGTAACCTCTCTCTACTCTCGTTTCGTTTCCGACACACTTTATCAGGCGAGGATGCGCGCGCATTCATCGGAGAATCTAACTGTAAATGATTTGGGATGAAATACGGTCTAGTTAACGACCTAAAAAGAACTAGATTAGCTAACTGGTCACAAATACCACCGCCTGTACCCCCCGCGCCCCCTCCTCACCCTTCAGAACTGTCCGATTGAACATCTGGAAATAGAAATAATAATAATAATATATTCGTTCGTCCAACTGTCAGAATCACTAAGCGTAACGTGTGTGTGTGTGTGTGTGTGTGTGTTAGAGAGAGAGAGAGAGAGAGGAAGAAAAAGAGAGAAAGTGGAAAGAAAAAAATGGATGCTGGAACTGTCAAAGTTTTGTGACTAAAATGTGGAAAATCCACAGCTTCAGTTTGACGTGGGATTTCTTGACGTAAATATGGTTACTCACATTTTCATATAATCTACATTTTACTCGTATCACGTCTGATTTATTAACAAATATTCAAACAATATATATATTTAAATATCCTTCACACTTTTGAAAGTGACCAATACTTGTATCATTTTATAAACAAAAATAATTAAATTAGAAAGAGAGATATCTTTGAGTTTTTGTTAATAAAACCTACCTTTAAGTTTAAAAATGTTACTCGGTAGCAAACTATTTTGTTAGTGAGAAATTATATCACCTTAAAAAGGTAACTTACCTGTGTCGTCATGAAGAGTGCGAGATTTGATTGCCCATATTACTATATTTACGTTTGCTTAAGCGAGTTTTAAAGCTAAAACATTGAAATAAAACCCTTTTAAATTCTTAAATAATTAAAAAATATAATTTTACATTGTCACAATATTTTTTTAATCGTCTACATATCAGTTTATTTGGTTTATTTACGGAACTGGCCTTTAGCAATCTTCCTACCAGGAGTTAAATTAAAAATATTCATGGAAACATAATAATTTATGTCTCTATAGAATATAATAGGAAACGGAGAATAGTGGAATAGTGATTTAGCTAAGCAAGTTAACACTGTACGGGCGAAGATATTAGTGAGTGTGCATACTCGTCAGAGGAAGAGAGGAAATGCTATCAGCAGGTTAATAAGAGGCCTCCCAGGATGAACTGCTATCTCCTCCCCCCTCTCTTATTTCGTGCATTGGCGTCCAAGTGTGATAGCCAAGCTATTTTCCATTCACGGTAGGAATTACTCTCTGAAAGGTCTTTTTTCCTACCAATATCCTACTATATAGTAGATTTATGGTAGGGGAAAGGCCTTTCAGAAGTCAATTCCTACCGTGAATGGAATATAAGCTGCCACCCGCTTAGCAAAAAAAGAAAGCTTCGAGTTTACCAAAGTAGGGAACGACATTTAAGGTGAGAATGGTAGTTTTTATTTCATTTTTTAATCCTTTTCTTACCAAATTAAACGAAATATTAAATTAATAGATATGTTTGGATTAATTTTTCAACACTTTTTTTCCTGATCATTATTACATTTGAATATAAACTGATTAAATAAATAGAAAAACGTCCTATTTAAATTCTGCTATGCCCTTGATAAACTGGTCTTAAGAATAAATTATCTCCGAAATCTAAGACAGACTATACCTTAAAACATGAGTGATGAATGGCTCTAGCTACGGAACGATTCCTAAATATCTCAGTGGTTAAAGCACGTGTGTACTAAACCAAATGTCCCCGGTTCGATTCCCTTGTCCAGGTGTCAATTTTAAATTTAAAGAACTTAATTATACTTGTCTTGTTAATGTGGATCTTTTAGTTAAATTATTTTATTTAATGACTTTTTTTTTAGTTATCACTTTGGTTTTCTTATCCTCTCTCCATGCTAGTAATAGTGCAATTCCTATCTGCCACTCTCCAAATACTAACGATTAGAATTGGTCGTAAATAACCTTAAACTAAGTAATACAATTTTGCAAGTTTGATAATATAAAAAAGCTTCACCAAGTTTGTTATAAATATTTACCGGATTTAAAAAAATATATATATTACATGTGTTAAGGACATATATAGTACACCTAAAAGTGTATAATAGGGTGTGGGGGTTGGGATTAGGATATCTTAATAATAATAGTGTATAAAGGTGACCTGGTGGTCTAGGGGTAAGGTGTCAAACTTATGTGCTGGCGGCCGGGGTTCAATCCTCGGTCTCGGGGCACAGATTTATCTGATTACTAAACCCTTCCTTCATCCTCTGACAAGACATCTTGTGAATGTGGGGAATGCCAGGTCTCCAACGTGGTTCGGATTCCACGTTAAACTGTAGGTCCTCCATTTTATCTCACAATCACCCTAGCGTATAACCCGAACGGGTAGTAAGACGCGGTGCTAATAATAATAATAATTAATAATAATAGTGTATAAAATTCATTGTTTACGTGTTTGGTTTTCAGATAGATTTGGATGTATTAGGATCATTTTAATGTGTATAATGGTACATTTTTTATTATTATCCCGTAAGATTGGTCTTTAAATCTAGAACACACATTAGACACCATTTTAACGATCTCTCTAAATTATATTTGTACTTTATTTGTTTTAAGGTTATAATAATATTATTAGGAATATACCCCTGAGCCCTCCTGCTCCCCCCCTCCCCGCCTCCCCCCAATTGAATTCACAAATGCTAAGAGCACATAATATTCTAATAAATAATGGTATAAATGAGTGAATGAGACAAAAATTGTTTTATTTATAATGTTAAAATTCTATTTAATATACCCACCTTATTTTACAATCATATTCATTTGTCGCCTATAATGTACTTATTTAGACTTTCCATGTGTTTAATCCTAATTTGGAAATTCGTGTTTACTGAAAGATTAAATTTTAATTCATTTTAAAATAGGAAATATATATATAAATTTTACCCCAAACCCACCCCCTGATTCCTCCCCCTCAAGCTATGTCATTATTTCTCAAATTATAACAGTCACCATGCATGGGTACTTTGTGAGGGAAGTAAGGGGGAAGAGGGTATTTATGGTCCAGCATACCCCAGTTAATCAAATGTAACCGGATGTGACCGAGTTTGTAGTTTGTCAAACGGAATTCCCTCAGTACTCATCCCCCCCTCCACCCCCTCTCCATCATTAAATCCGCCCCCCCCTCAATCACATACCAGTGGTTACAAAATAATTACCATGTAAACTGTGCATGCGGTCACATTAGTTAGATTTTTATCAAAATGTCGTGGGTATGGTTTGCATTCCGAATTTGAAACATTTTCAGACCAAATGAATCCATAACTATTTTAGAATGATTGGCAAATATAAGATAAGTTTGGAAAATATACTTTTTATCTTGAGTTTACTTTACATGGAGTAGAATATTTCAGAATATTACACACGCAATTAGCATTGTTATTATTATTATTATTATTATTATTATTATTATTAGGGTGACCTGACGGTCTAAGGGTAAGGTGTCAGACTTCTTTGCTGGCAGCCGGGGTTCAATCCTTGGTCCCGGCACAGATTTATCTGAATACCAAACCCTTCCTTCACCTCTGACAAGACATCTTGTGAATGTGGGGAATGCCAGGCCTCCGCCGTGGTTCGGATTCCACGTTAAACTGTAGGTCCTTCATTTCATCTCACAATAACCCCACCATTACACATTAGCGTAAGTGCGTATAACCCGAACGGGTAGTAAGACGCGGTGCTAATAATAATAATAATAATATTGTCAATAGAAGGCATGCCACCCTTCGGTGGCCGCACGAGCTAAGGCATGACTCTCGTAATAAACTAGACTGCTGTTGATATAGAAATCAGGGTTCGGGTTCCTGTAGGGTGTACTGAGGATGGGTTCTTCTCAAATAGTTTTACACTTGCCCTCAACGCGAATGTGAGTACACCTTTTCTAAACTCAACCTCCCTCATTACTTACGCATTGTTGTAATTAGTACGTAGGCGTAGACACTAAACGGGTAGTAAGACACGGTGCTAGGGGAAAAAAAAAGTTCTTCTAATCTTTCTCCACGAGAGTGACGGTGCATTTCCTTAAAGCGTTCCTTCCTCATCCTCACTTAGAACTTATTAAGATTATTGAAATACGCTTGTTAAATAAATTATTTGGTGACTATTCAGAATGGGATTCGAATATAGACCTCTCATCTCGGGACAATTAAGTCAATCGCGAGTCAGACGCCTTTGACCGTGTGTTTGAAGTAGCAGGCTAAGGATATTTGACGTGGGTTTAGGGATTGAGGGAGGTTGGGGGTTATAATAACAAATATTTATTTGGTTGATGGTTACGAAAATTCGCTTTTCGGGTGATTCAAGATTTGGAAAAGTATCCTATTTCTAACAGGCAACATTTTCCCATTGAAATCTGTAGATGCATAAAAAAAAAGTAAGCGGCGAGAAATCTGCGTCTCTAGGGGCTAAAAGAGGAGGTAGTAGGGGAGGGGGGGAGGGATTGTAGCCTCATAAGGCAATCCCAAAACCGACCCACAAAAGTTACCGTAACCACATGCTCCATTTGCTGCGTTTGATTGATACGGTCGACCCCCCCCCCGAAAGACTTTCTCCTGCGGATCAACGCGATAAGAATAGCGAGTCTTAGGAGGTTAGGAAAGAATTGGGCAGGGGGTGGGAGGGAATCAAAGTACCCCTACAAAGAGGTTCTGGTTTGTTATGACGGAAGAAGAGGAAAGGAGAGAATAAAAAAAATGTTGTTTTTTTTACCCTCCTCTGCTTGTGGTATTGGTTCTTCAACTTGTGGTCTATTTGCTCTGCCCAAGAATTGAAATATAAATTTTGGGAGAAAAAAATAAATGTTTTCATTGAGAAAGTTTTATTGGTTGAAAAAGTTTTTTTTTTAGTATGCATTTAAAGTGGCAATACCTTTTTGAATGCTAAATGTGGGTATGGAAACTTTGAGTCATAATATGGCACAGGTCATATCTATAAAAATGTTTATCGTAGTACCTATATTTATTTTGATATTAGATGTTAAATTAAAAAAAAATGATCTAAACAATTTCCTTACACATTCAATATAACACTACATTTATTCATTTATTCATTTATCCTTATTTTCTGTCCTGAGGCCTGGACTGTAACTAAGGACCTATGTTACATTGTTTCTCTACCTCTGCTAATTTGCTAGTTTATCCAATTTACAATAATATTATTTAATTTAGTTTTGATTATAGCTCCTAATATAAGTGCACCTATTTCCCTATCTTCTAATTTTATCCTACTAGTTGGTCCTCCCCAGGTATTTTACGCCCCCGGTACCCTGCCCCGTTGGGTGTCCCACCACTTCCGGATTTAATAGTCCCCCAGACCGGCACGAGCCCCAGAGGGGGCGAGCATCCCCCTATCCACCAACTGGAGAGGTGCACTTCTGGAGGTTTCGCTCCACCTACCTCCAACTAAAACCACTATCTTGGACCTAAAACTAAACATGATATAACATAAGAAAAATAGAAAACTAAAACTAACTCAAACTAATACATTCCTTGCAACTCGATGGCCACAGGACATCTTGGTATTCTTCCTTGTCTCTTCATCTACTGACAGTCAATGAAGAAACCTCGACGGACAGGAAGCCCCACCACCCCAGTTCAGCACCTCACTTGTTGCCAAGGGGGCCAGACCATGTGACTACACGTTAAACTCAAAAATTGTATTCTTTAAATTGAAAATAAAAAATTACACCTAGACACGTGATTCGAACCCGTGCTGTTTAGGGCTTGTTACACCAATGCTCTATAAACGCTGAGCTCTTCAGGATTCGTCCCGTGCCCAGGGTAATTAGTCACTGATATCTTAAGGCGGTGTCTATGACTGATGTGTGGAAATTGTCAGCTACATATGAGTGTTTAAGATCACGAGCTATCGGATAACGCAGCCACGATTCGGTAGTTGGCTCTTTGCTGACGATAGCGCAATCATGATGGGTTAAGGTGCGGCCGAAGGGAGAGCGAGAAATTTTACAGTTTTTATAGCATTAGATTTTTTTGGTCAAAATAAATCAAATATTTCTCCAGTAGCAACATAGATATTAGTTTTCTGCACATGCTAATATCAACAGATCTTGAATATCTTTAAAGGGTGTCATGGAATGTTTTAAAAACTTTTTAAATAAAGAAAAAAAAGTTTCGACGAAATTCCAGGACACCCTTGACAGATATTCAAGATCTGTTGATATTAGCATGTGCAGAAAACTAAACTCTATGTTTCTAGTGGAGAAATATTTGATTTATTTTGGCCCAAGCATTTCAATTATCTAAAAACTCTAGAAATAATCGCTTTCTCTTCGACCACTCTTTAAATCAAAAAGCTATAATATTTGATATTAATTACAGCTATAACCGCATCATATTATTTAAATATTTTAGTACATAACTTTCACTTCCGTTAGATACAAAACGTTCACACATATTATAATCATCACACAACTTACAAACTAAATAGATCAAGGCGAATAAATCTTTATTTGCGTTTATTTTACGAAATTAGAGAATAGAATATACTTAAGAGGCGAAGTAAAACATACCCTAGCGGAAATATATTCTAACACAAGATTCTTTTTAACAAAAGTTTAAAAAAAAGGTGACTAGTTTCTTTAGTGGATTAACAATTATTTTAAATTATTTTCACTGTGAAGGCTTTCAAATTATTATGTTGTGTAAGGGGGGGGGGGAACAAACACAAAACGAGAACGAACAGATTGTACGCACTGGTTTCAATCTGTAATTCATTTTTTTTACTCCTCAACACCGCGTCTTACTACCCATTCACCCTAATTTATTAGGGGTTAGAAAGGTTTCATTTAGAAGAAGTGCATCCATATTTGCGTGGAGGAAGAGAAATTGTGGAAAACAATATTAGGGAAAAAAAAACCTCAGTGCAACTGGCCGGCTTCGAACCTCGATTTCCCCGTCATCGTCAGTCTAGTCTAACACGAGAGCAGCGCGTTAGACCACGCGGCCACCGAAGCAGGTTTTGAGTCTGTATTGAGATTTGATTGGAGCTCCTGAACAGAGCTGACCAAGCTGAAACTAATTGAACAAACTGTGGACACACACCATCGCAGAAAGAAAAGAGTAGAACTGAAACGTGGTCAAGTGACGAGATCCAAACAAATCGCGAGAAATCAGCGAAGGCCATTCTGCGCTAATAGAAACAATACCAGTTCTATCCGCGCTTGTACAAAAAAAATCTGTGTGGAAGAACCAATCCAATTTCAAACCAACATACTCAATATGCACATACCACTACAAAGCGAGATACAAGCAGACAGCCGAGTCTCCTGTTGGGAAATAATTTTAAATAGTTTGTTAAATGAAAAGTGTGTGTTGTTATGGTTATGTTGATTGGTTTGTTTGGCTATTCCTAAATTCCATATCATCAGACAGAGAGCAAGCTACACCGATTGAGCAGCTGCCACATGTGCCAACGTTTGTGGATAGAGTGTGCCACGTGGTCAGCACAACATAACATCTTGCCGTTTCTCTCAGTTTTCTAGACTAGAGGCTCTACTTATGTATTCAAGTATCCCCTAATTTGGCCTTACGAGGCTTAGTTGACCCCTTTTCAGATCCACCACTTCACAGAAAATCTGGAAGTACCAGGGATCAAACCGAGGACCTCTGAATCTGTAGCCGATAACTCTGACCACTAGACGAGAGAAGTGGTCTTTATTTTCACTACACAATACAATAACTAGAAAAAAATCCTTAATAACAATAATCTAGAAGATTTGTTAAATCACTAGAAAACTAAACATATAATAGACCCTTGTTAATCCGAACTAATTAGTACCGAAATTTGTTCGGATTAGCGAAAGTTCAAACTAAGCTTGAGAATGCATGTACCCAGTTTTTTCACGAATTTTAAATTAGTGTGTTAGGAAATGATTGTCAGCTTAGTATAAATGGAAAATTGTTAGAATATAATAATTTAATAATTTAGCACCGCGTCTTACTACCCGTTCGGGTTATACGCTAAAAAATGGTTAGAAGAAGTGAATGATTTTGTGTATCTGGCCAGGATGTTCTGTAAAAATGGAAGGATAGTTTGGGAGAGCGACAGACAGGTGAAGGCATATCGGAGAGTAGTTGGATGTATGTGGACTATAGCAAAGAACGAAGTAGTATCGAAAGAGTAAGAGATGGTGACCTGGCGGTCTAGGGGGTAAGGTGTCAGACTTCTATGCTGGCGGCCGGGGTTCAATCCTCGGTCCCGGCACAGATTTATCTGATTACCAAACCCTTCCTTCACTTCTGACAAGACATCTTGTGAATGTGGGGAATGCCAGGCCTCCACCGTGGTTCGGATTCCACGTTAAACTGTAGGTCCTCCATTTCATCTCACAACCCCCCTACCATTACATATTAGCGTAAGTGCGTATAACCCGAACGGGTAGTAAGACGCGGTGCTAATAATAATAATAGTATCGAAAGAGGCAAATATGGCAGTATATAAAAGTGTATTAACGCCAACATTGTTTTATGGATGTGAAGTGTGGGTTTGTCAGGAGAAACACAAGAACAAGGAGAATGCGGTTGCAATAAGATATCTAAGAAATGTATGTGAAAAACTCGTATGGATGGAGTCAGTAATAAATAGGTCCCTTAAGAGTTCGGGTTGAAATGGTATCCGATAGATCAATGTGAAAGAATTGTTTGACGTTGGTTTGGGCGTGTTCAGGGGATTAGTATGGATCAAGTGACAATGCAAATATATGAAGGTAGAGTGTGTGGATCAAAAGGAAGGGGTAGGCCTTGTAAGACATGGTTAAATGTTGTGGATGGATGTGTGAATAAAATAGCATATATGATTTGGTGTATGTGTTTTGTTGAAGTGAAGGGAGTATGAAAGGATAGGGAAGTGTGGAGAAAGTTAGTGAGGAGGATTATTATTATTATTATTATTATTATTATTATTATTATTAGCACCGCGTCTTACTACCCGTTCGGGTTATACGCACTTACACTAATGTGTAATGGTAGGGTGATTGTGAGATGAAATGGAGGACCGACAGTTTAACGTGGAATCCGAACCAAGGTGGAGGCCTGGCATTCCCCACATTTACAAGTTGTGATTAATAGATGTCTTGTCAGAGGTGAAGGAAGGGTTTGGTAATCAGATAAATCTGTGCCGGGACCGAGGATTGAACCCCGGCCGCCAGCACAGATGGCTGACACCTTACCCCTAGACCGCCAGGTCACCCACGTGAGGAAGATTAAGTAGGAAGTTGTTTTTTGAAGTATATGTACAGTTCCTTCCTATCCCGTAAGGGAAACTCAGCGTGATTAGGTATGTGTGTGTGTGTATGTACTAAATTACAGTAGAATTATTTTAATACAATTTTAATCTACTTAACTGGTGTAGGCCTATAACACCTAATATGTACCTAATATAATTATTTTTACATACAAGAAAACATATTGTGTTGGCTACAACTTATAGATACTGAGCTTTTTTTAAAAATCAGATTATCATTGTTTCATACAATTCTCTTAACTTTGAGCTTGTTAACCAATAAAATATATTTATTATCACATATCACAGTTTCATACAATTATTTTTTAACTTTGAGCTTCTTAACAAATAAAATATTTTTAAGTTGTCTTAATTACCCCGTTTTTTGAAAAGTGTATTAGAATTATATGAAATCTCGGACTATCGGGGTTTTACTATATTTATAAACAAAGTTCACGTTGCAAAGCATTATGGGTCAACATACATATTTTATGCTATCAAGTGAATTGATTCACCAATCAAGTAGAATTAACGGCGAAGTGTTAACCAAGCTTTAGTCATGTGCTAATATATTCTAAAAGTTTAGAAAGTTTACGTTAAAAATTATCTATTATAAATACTCTTTTAAAAAAAGAAGTCAAGAACACAGAAGTGAATTATTGTACTCGCAAACGTCCATCCTACACAGTGTAAGAACATCGCCATGTTTGATTTGAGCACTTGAGTTCATTTTACCTATCAGTGACCCTCCATGTATGGTGAACCAATCCCATAACACCCCCCCCCCCTCTTTTTACTCTACTTCCAACAGAAAGAGGGGGTTGATCAAAACCTCCATTTAGTATTTTATTTACAGACTATACCACAAGGGTAGCATCCAACCCGGGATTAATCAAACCTGTGTATAGGAATTTAAACCGGGTTTTACAAGTAACGTGAGAAATAAATATTCCTAATTGGCCCCGTGAGGGGAATAGGGATTTTTGGAGAGAAGGGGTGCAAGAGGGTATTAAGACCAGGGATTTAGAACCACTGGGTAACACTTTGTTAAACATGAAATACATATTACAAGGATTGACACAAAGCTCAACTATCATATCCAATTTTGGGGGGGAAGATAATAAATATATCTAGTGTAGGCCTATTTACTATCCTTTTGGGGCATTCTAATAAAATATTTAAGCTTAAACTTAAGTATTTACACACAAAAAAAGACTAAAAAACTTATTAAATATTTATTATTTAATTTAACGTTGTTGTGTTGAAAGAATGCGTTAATTTTACGATCTAAAATAATGTTCATAAATAGTAGACCCATATAAAATATGTTAAACACTTAGTTTTTTAAAAAAACTTTTGTTTTGTCGGCATTTAAAATTAAATTCTAGTTCTCATACATAGACATTTTATGGCTACTATAGTAACACATTTAATAATTGATGAGTTCTAAAATAACCTAATTTAAGATAAATTACTTTTAGAAAGGTCATTAAAAAAAGAAATAAAAATCACGTGTGCAACCCCTGACACCTTAAACTATTTTCCACTCTCCTCCCATGAAAATTTGGGTGTATTTTATCTTAAGCTCTACCTTCCTCATCGCTACCTCATTATATTAAATAAGTGGATGCTCAGGACAAAAAGCCCGACACAGCTCAGAAAAAAATAATATAAAAGTGCATGGAATAGAATTAGATAGTAGTATTAGCCCATTTATAATTTTTAAGTACCCCTGGGGTTAGAACCAAGGCCTTCTGTATCAGCTGTAGCCTCACTTAACAAATCATTTGCATGGACGAGTTTTATATATGAATAATTAATTCCGTTATAAATGTTGAAATATATCTCTATTTATAAGTGCACGCTGCATCCTGTAATAATTTTCCGCGTGTCCAGAATATCCCTGTGATCTCTGGCAACTGTAATATCATGTTCCACACACACTCACCAAGGAGCCTAGTCCACAGGATCACGCACGAACATGTGCGGTGTGATAGCCGAAACGCACCAATGCGAGCCTTTCTCATTAACAACGATGCTATTGTCCCTCCTTCTATATCCCTCTCGCTCCGATAGTTTGCTACTCTGCGCTCTGATGATTTACTTTGATCTTGGTAAAGTCTGCCGGTACCTAACATGCTATTGTGGCTAATTAAAAGCTCTGTTTTCTATACCACAGTATTACAATATATACAGAGCGTATTATTGATAATTAATTGTGGTTTTATTAATAATTGTCTTTACTGAAAGCTCTCTCTCTCTCTCTCTCTCTTCCCCCCTATATATATATATAT
>CABFVX010001166.1:21808-39338 GCA_902151425.1 Timema shepardi | reverse complement strand
TAGCACCGCGTCTTACTACCCGTTCGGGTTATACGCACTTACGCTAATGTGTAATGGTAGGGTTATTGTGAGATGAAATGGAGGACCTACAGTTTAACGTGGAATCCGAGCCACGGTGGAGGCCTGGCATTCCCCACATTCACAAGACGTCTTGTCAGAGGTGAAGGAAGGGTTTGGTAATCAGATAAATCTGTGCCGGGACCGAGGATTGAACCCCGGCCGCCAGCATAGAAGTCTGACACCTTACCCCTAGACCACCAGGTCACCAACAGCAACTAATGATCCTCTGTGAAGATAGAGGTATAATATATCAGTAGACACGACAGCAACTAATGATCCTCTGTGAAGATAGAGGTATAATATATCAGTAGACACGACAGCAACTAATGTTTCCCTGTGAACCTATAGGTGGAATTTATATCTGCTTTCTGTCACTCCAGTCGGTTTATTAACCCCTGAGATGTGACCGTTCCTTGAAGGTACATTATAACTTTATAGCCTTCGTCACCACTTTTGACCTCCCTTTCAGTGGTGGAAGACGCTCGTAAACAGGATCTTTGTCGGTAAAGGGGTCAAACTTCTGAAAGGCACCTTCACCCCTTACACCCACCCCATCCCTTACTCGAATCCCACGACCGTATTTTATTGATGCGTCCAAAGTTCCAAGTCATGTCACAGATGACGCTTCTAATGGATGAGAGGATAATGCATTTACAGAGCAGCGCTGCCAAGTGTGCAACCCGTATTGATGGTCACATGGTCTAATGCGTCATTCTGTGGTATTTTACAGGATTACTGGTGGCAGAAGGATCAGGGCTATAATCCGGGTCAGACGTGTTAAGGACCCTTTTTTTTACCTAACAATTTCTCAATCTCACGCCACGTAAATGAGGGTACATATAATCTAAGCGCCACCTTCTTCATTTCTACTCCATTAACGTAATTAATGCCCTCTTGGGTGTTCAAATGGTTTAAGACGTCACTCTCGTGTTTAAATTTCCAACTGATGAAAAGAAGATTGAAGTTCGAATCCTGGTCGGGTCCACATAGGTTAGTTTCCCCTAATAAGGTTTCCCCACTCTCCTTCCATGCAAATGTGAGTATATTATCTCTAAAATGCTTTCTTCCTCAACCCTACCCCATCAGAGTGATTATCATATAATCCACTTTGGTGGCCGCATGGTCTAAGGCGCTCAATGCGCAGTAGAATAGACAACCAATGACGGGAAGATAGAGGTTTGAATCTCGGTCGGCTGTACTTGGGGGGGGCTTATCCAAACTGGTTTTAACAATTTTCCTCCACGTAAATGCGGGTACACATCTTATAAACACAACCTTATTAATTCCTGACGCCATTACCGTAACCGAGTGAGCAGTAAAACGCGGTGCTAATGTTTTTATTATTTTCTCTGGACTACTCGGAGAAAAAAGTATTAAGATCGTATAAAAAATTCTTAACTCAAGATTTTGATAAATGTTGATGTTTAATGAACCCATGAAACAAAACAAAAAATGGTTTTCATGATTCCGTCCGTCCGTCCGTCTGTCTGTTTGGGTGTACCTTGGTCTAGATACAAAACTATTTTACCAATGGGGTTAAATATTGGTATTTAGGGTTTTAATACGGTCTCCCTGAGGGATTTTGGGAATTAGATGACTAACCTTAAATCTAATCATCGTTTACTGAAGAGAAAAAACAGGAAAAAAAATAATCAATTTTCTTAAAATTCGTTCTAACGATTTTTATTAAATATTATATCCAGACGCTATTCATCCAAATAAGCAATAAGGCAATTCTAATTTTCTCGTGAAAAATACTTGGATTGTGCTTTACAGAAGGGAAATTTTCCAATTTTCATCATTTATCCGCGATTATTTGAGATAACGAAACAACTTATCATTTTAAAGTTGTAGCAATAAATAGTTAAACATCTTTTATTCAAAATATATTTTTAGAAAACCAATAATTTCTGAGATATAAGCAAATATATATATATATATATATACTTTTTAATTCAGGTATTTTAAAATTAATTTGATTCTTGTGGTCTTTGGTGGACAAAGATATTTCTCTTTTCTTAATTTTTCTGTAACAGTGCTCCTAGCTCCTAATGCCATAGAGTAAGTAACAGTGTATATTATTTAATTTATGATGTTTGGTGAAGTGTTTCTACAACAATGTGTAGTCCTATTATTTCGTTTAATAAAACTTACGAGTTTTTAGTAAATGTCTGATTTATGTGCAAAGCTGTAGAAAGTCTGTACTGTGCAACGTACCATTTATTTTATCATATTACATGCGCCTAATATGGACATGTTTTAAGACATATATATATATATATATATATATATGTGTGTGTGTGTGTGTGTGTGTGTGTGAATCTGTGGGCATACGAACAAAAGAGGTTGAACACCACTAACTAACACGGTTCATTTCACCACAGAGGTGGGTTGTTCTAGTGTAGCTTTACAGCGAATAACAGTTCTAGGGCTATGGTCTATGCCGCTATGGTCTATGACGCGATAGAACTGCCGTGAAACCACGTTCATTAAAAATGTGCCGGGAGACGGAGCCGGGTTTCCTGCAAAGTTGGTTGGCATGTTGTCTTCTTGAAATCGCCTCCTTGTCAAAGCCGGCTTTTGTAAATTCCGACCGGTCACGATCTACATTTATATGCATAGCTGTAGAAAACTTATGTACCGACTCAGGTTTTAAATGGGTATGTAACATACAAATATTAATATAATGAATAACAATAAGAGGGTATGTTTGAAAAATATAGATTTAATTAATCATAAGGCAGAGCAAGGTACACAA
This sequence comes from Timema shepardi, assembly GCA_902151425.1. Lineage (NCBI taxonomy): Eukaryota > Metazoa > Arthropoda > Insecta > Phasmatodea > Timematidae > Timema > Timema shepardi. The sequence goes on along the minus strand of CABFVX010001166.1, from coordinate 36,520 downwards.
TGCATATTAGGAACACCATCTAAATTAAAATGGTATATAAACTTGACTGTGTCGAGTTACCTATTGGATTACAGGGCAAAGACCAAAGTAAACATGGTGTGAAGCGCCCATTATCAGTACAATATAAGATTAATAAAGCTACAGTAGCTCCATGGCTTCTTTGGTGCTGACTGACAGCTCACAGCTGACATCTGACAGACAACATTTAGGTATATACCTAAATTTTGACCGTCAGAAGTGACAGCTGCTAAACACATGTTTTTGCAGATCATATGGTTCGGCGTAGGGATACATAATTTGTTCTGGTAACTTTTCAAAGCTGTCGGTCAGCACCAAAGAAGCCGTGGGCCTACTGTAGTAACAATCCGTCTGCTTGATACATTAACATGGAGCGTTATGCAGACAATTATACCGGGCAAGTTCAAGGTCTGTGTTCTCGGCTAATACCTTTTCTTAGGCTGGCACACGACCCATTGGTCTAAGCCAGTAGGGAAACAATAATACAATTGTTGGGCACCCCAAATAAAGAGAGCGAGCAACACAAATTTAAGTCAAAATATTAGATTCCACGAGCCGTGCCAGAAAGGCTGAAGCGGCCTACAAGTTGAACCTCCAAGCGGTGTGCAACATAAATTAAACATGCCTAACTAGGCAACGTCCCAAGGCTCCGAACAATGAGAATTATCTCTTTCCCGGCTAGCCACCTCAAAGACTGCTAAGTAGTCATACGGGTAAAGGTGTGGGACTCACTCCCATTGAAACTGTTGGTCATAAGGACTCCGCAGGAAAAATGTGAAGCACCAAACGACTTCACTTTATATACTACTAATCAACTGTTTCCACCAACAGTAGCGTGGTTACACAGTTTAAGGTGTGGAACTCACTCCCGTTGAAACTGCTGGTCCAAGGACTCGGCAGGAAAATTGCGTGAAGCGCGAAAGGATATCGCTAGATATATCAAACTGCGACAGACCTTAAGTTATATAATAGGCTAATCCTATAAACTAATATTCCCTAAAAACTACGATTTGAGTCCATCCATGGTACAGGCTATTTCTGATTCCTTTATTGATCTATCGAAGTCCAGGTTACTTTCTATGGTACGGTCGGTCCCTCGGCGAGAACATCTTGATCACCGATAAACGTAGGATAAGTTTGTTAAGAGACGACTTTCTAGGAGACGTTGAATAATAGTAAACATATTGTTGTCAATCGAAAACGGAGTTTTAGAGTGGTTAAAAAAAAGGTGACCTGGCGGTCTAAGGGTAAGGTGTCAGACTTCTGTGCTGGCGGCCGAGGTTCAATCCTAGGTCCCGGCACAGATTTATCTGATCACCAAACCCTTCCTTCACCTATGACAAGACTATCTTGTGAATGTGGGGAATGCCAGGCCTCCACCGTGGTTCGGATTCCACGTTAAACTGTAGATCCTCAATTTCATCTCACAATCAACCTACCATTACACATTAGCGTAAGTGTGTACAGCCCGAACGGGTAGTAAGACGCGGTGTCAATAATAATAATAATAATATTGTGGTTAAACGCACTACATTCTGGAACGGACGAGAAGAGGGGGTGATTGACCATCTACGGTGTTCTGGAAGGTTGAGTCCGCCTAGAGAGCTGGTTGAGAGCCGTCTTTAGTTGATCCAGAAACTCGGACCGGTCAATTGCGATATAATTGAATGGCACGGTCGGCCCACCACTCTGACGGCATCGCTTCTGATGGGGTTGGAGTCGTTCCATGAAGTATCCAAGACGTCGGTATGTAACACAGGCCGCTATGTATTACAAAACTTGTATGTAGATCAGGGAAGAATAATATGTGTGTGTGTGTGTGTATTCTACCTATGATTAGTTGATTCAAATTTTAGGATCGAAAAAAGGACTAAGCTGGATTAGCCCGTTACACTTAAAATTTCGTCGTGTTTTACGACTACCTTTTAAACAAAATATATTTGCCAGCTCAAACACTTACAAACTAGGTCAACAACTAAATTTAGGTCTCCACGCCTTAACACCCGTCCGGGCTATTTGCACACTTACACTAATGGGGTAAAGATGAGAAAGGTAAAGCTTTAACAGGCGTGTACTCACATTTCCATTAAATGAGTTTGGAGAAACAATTTAGCGAAGAAATGTATGTGTACATTAGCCTGGGCTTTGTCCGATCCCCGACCTCTTCACCAGAAAGCCAGACTAGACAATAGCGATACCTTTATTGGCATAAACAAAAGCTAGATTTTCAGCCTAAGCGCTTAATATAATATCCAAAAGTTTATTTTTACCTACCTATAATATAAAATTTTAAATTTGGGTTATTTTTTTAGAGTAACCACTTATTAGGTGCGCAGACACCAGAAACACACTCCCCTCCCCCCCCAAAAAAATATAGAAAAATAACAATTATTAAACATTTTACGTTTTCAGTATTTGTATGTAGTCATCTTGAACAATTATCTTATTCTAAAACACATCTTTTTAGTTTGTTGTCACCCGCCTCGGTAGCGTAGTTAGCTAACGCACTGGTTTCGTGTTGAACTAGACTGCTGAAGACGGGGAGATCGAGTTTCGAATCTCGGACGGGTGAACTGGGGTTGGTTTTTCCTAAATGGTTTATCGCTCTCCCTCCCCGTAAATGCGGGTTAACTTCCTCTAAATTCAACCTTCTCAATTCCTAAAGCCATTAGCGTAATTAATACTTAAGCGTATAGCCCGAACGGGTAGTAAGACGTGGGGCTAAATAAATAAAATAAACAATGTGTTGTTGTTAGGTATTTAACATGCACTTTCTAAACCAACTTATTTATATCATCACACGAGAATTTCTACGAGCAAGAACGAAGGAACCCACCAATTTTGCTGGTTAAGATATTTTCACACAAACCACCCTTTAAGGTTCTTTTACACGCCACAATAGACACGGTAGCAACGGCTGTACTTAGCCTACGAAGGAAGTTGTACAACGGTTTTTATCGCTCAAGAAAAATTCGTCGAGCTGAACTAGGTTTGAACCCAAAAAACACTGGGTTCTGATAGGTCAACTTATAGCTTAGAAAGTTTTCTAAATAATCGTAACTAATACTATTTCTTGTAATTAAGAAACATTGAAGGGTATTGACTGGCAAATAAATGCCGGAGTAAACTGAAGGTGGCTATCCACATGCAAATTTATTGATCCACTCTTTACGCTAACGCAGGTGCATTTCCTCTTGGATACCTTCTCATCCCTAAGTTTTGGCAAAATCCTTATAAACTTGGACAAGTGTCCTTTACATTTATTTGACCTATATCAGTTGTGAATTGAACCAAGGGGCCGAGTTTTTAAACCATATTTAGGTGTTTTTTTTTTAAAAAAATTACGTTTTTTAAGTTAAAATTACGTTTTTTAAGTTAAAAAACCACTCTGCTCTTTAGAAAGACACTCTTCCCTCAGGGGGCAGGTGGGAGTAGTGGTTAATGGATAACATTTATTCACAAGATTATTATAGCGTATTCTAATTAATAATGAGATAAACACCTCATTATACTTTAAACTTGTTTCACAAAATCAACTCTTAAATCTAGTAAAATACGTGAAGTCATATTGAATAATATGAATAGCACGTTCTAGTTACAAATTATTAAATTAAATTATTTTATACAAGGATTCAAGCTAAATTTGAAAATAGCTTATGGCTATTTAAAAATTGGATAAAAAAACCTTTAATGTAGAATAAATAATAAGAAAGGTAAATTGTAAACATAGAACTTGTAACCATTTTAGGATGTTCTATGTTTAAAAACTAATTGAAATCATTGACCTCGTTATTAATACAGACGCTCCTTACTACACATTCTTAGAATATTTTTACCTAGTTCAGTGGCTGCATGGTCTAAGGCATCACTCTCATGTTGGACCTGCCAACTAAAGATTGGGGGATTGGGGTTCTAATCCAGTTTGGGTCTAACAAGGATGGTTTTCTCAATGGTTTCCCACTCTTTTTCTACGCAAATTCCGGTTGATTACCTATAAAATGTTTCTTTATTCGTTCTTACACCATTTGAGTGATTACCATTGTTATATCATTGTAGCCTGAACAGGAAGTAAGACGCGATGATAATAAATATTTTTTTTAAAATATTGTGTACTAATTAATTATTTTCTTGTTACTTAACAACACCGATACGATATCAAACCAGTGTATTACCGCCTGCCATATCACGTGATACCACACCTCCCAGCACAGCTGCCAAACAAGCTGTCATTGACAGGATCAACAGTTTTAAAACAAAACTCTTAAGAGGACATTTCATAATATTGTTGTTTAAAGCACTTTAACATGATTGTTTTGTTTGATGTCGTGCCACAAAACCCTTCAAAAGTTAAATAAACATGTTATCATGTTTACGCAACAAGGAAAATGTTATGCCACACCTCGTACTTGGTTTGGCCACATATGAAAACATATATGGGTAAAACTGAATGAGCTCCGGCGCTGTAGGGGAATAATAAATACTCGATTATTAATTTGGTGGCATGTTGAGAGGATGAGTAGGGATCGAGTAAGGAAGCAAATATACGAAGGTAGAGTGTGTGGACCAAAAGAAAGGGATAGGTAGGCCATGTAAGATGTGGCTAAATGGTGTAGATGAATGTGTGAAAAAAGAGAAGCATTAGGAGTTTTAAGAATAAAAGGGCATGTATGACTCGGTGTATGGATGTTGTTGAAGAGAAGGAAGTATGCAAGGATAGGGAGGTGTGGAGACAGTTAATGAGGATGGATTAAGTACGGAGTTGTTTCTTGAGCTATATCCACAGTGGCTTGCTTACCCAGTAAGATTATTATTTATATTATTATTATTATTATTAGCACCGCGTCTTACTACCCATTCGGGCTATACGCACTTACGCTAATGTGTAATGGTAGGATGATTGTGAGATGAAATGGAGGCCCTACAATTTAACGTGGAATCCGAACCACGGTGGAGGCCTGGCATTCCCCACATTCACAAGATGTCTTTGTCAGAGGTGAAGGAAGGGTTTGGTAATCAGATAAATCTATGCCGGGACCGAGGATTGAACCCCGGTCGCCAGCACAGAAGTCTGGCACCTTACCCCTAGACCACCAGGTCACCTACCCAGTAAGAGAATGGCGTGATTAGGTATATATATATAGTCCGTCACCATAGCTCAGTCGGTAGCGTGTATGTGTCTACTGATATAATAGTTCCGGGTTCGATTTCCGGCATGGCTGAAAATTTATCATTAATGAAAATACGAGTTTATCCTTTCATATTGATAAATTAACGACCGGAGACTGGATGTTGTGCCTGTCCTAGTCTTAAGTTAGATTATAAGACAGACCTAGCAAGCCGGTAGTGGAAAATATATGGCGTGAATAGAAAAAAAACTGACCCAGGCCACGAGCTGGAAAAAGAAATGGATGTTAAATTGGTGTGCTACCACCGTAAGTGGTTATCCAATTAGAAGAAGAAAAGCTCTCAATTCTCGTGGTTCAAACCCAAATCTACCAATCGCCAACAAACCAGATTATGGAATCTTGATATTTAGACCACGTGCTCAAAAGTGCGGCTAAGTTTGAGGCTGAATGGGAGATAACAATTTAATGTCCCAGTCACGTCAAGAAGAACTAACTCGCTTCAGGGGCCACATGGTCTAAGGCGTCACTTTAGCATTAGACTGAACTTCAGATGATAGGGGGATCATCATATGTACTAAGGGGGTTATTAATAATAATAATAATAATATTTAGCACTTCGTCTTACTAGCCGTTCGGGTTATATGCTTTAAGTACTAATTACTCTGATGGATTGGGATTTGGGAAGGTTGAATTAGAGGAAGTGAACCCGCGTTTGCGTGGAGGGAGAGTGGAAATCAATTTAGGAACCCCTGTTCACCCGACCGAGATTCGAACCTCGATCTCCCCGTCCTCGGCGGTCGAGCTCAACACGACTCGCGCGTTAGCCAACTACGCCACAAAGACGGGTCAAGGGGGGTTATTCCTAACTTATTTTACACCTCTCCTTTAACGAAAATGTGGGTACAATTAATCTAAATTCAGCCTTAATAACCCCCGACACTATAGATAAATTAGTAACCTAAGCTTGAATGGGTGGTAAGACGCGGTGTTAATAAAACCTAACTCTCGCAATCTACTTTGTAAAAAAAAAAAATGAAGGCGTCAATATATCCTGCTCCGTCAGTATTACCACCAGACCGTGTTGGGCTTGATGTCCAAATGTAACGCTAATCTCCGTATTCACGAATCTGTAATATTTCCTATGTCACGCAGTACATTTTTTTACTGTGTTATTTTACCTCCCTTTGGTCGCCTCTCGAGTGACATTAAAGGACATATTATTTTTAAAAGAGTATATTTTACTTTTTAAAATTCCTTTTTACTATTAAAAATGAGATATTTAATCCCTTGAGTGGGAATACATCGTTTCATGGGATGTAGATAGCAGCTATGTAACGAAATTATAATAATTAAGTATTTATCTTTAAAGACTGCTTCCCGACAAAAATAGATATTCTTTCTACCTTGTACTTTAAAGATCCACAGAATTATAGAAATATATATACTTAAAATTTAGTGTTCAGATAGCCTTTCAGACATAATGAACAAGGAAACTAATGTCAATTAAAAATATTACAAATAATTGATAGGACTGATGGTATTTAAAATACAATAGATAGTACAAAACACTTATTTAAATTTCTCACTATCTTGTGTATTATGGCTTTGAAAATAATTTAAAAAAAACCGTTTATGGTAAATTACCCCTAAGATTTTTTCTCAGAAAAACAATAGCCAAATAAACAATTTTTATGATAAATACATTTGAAACTGTTGAATAATTTTTAACATATTTCAAATGTTCGAAAATCAGTTATTTGTAAACTTTCCTCCAATTATGTTTTAATTGTGAAAATAAAAACACATTCTTATTTATAATTAAAAACAATTCCCAGATATATATTTTGAAATAAGTCTTCAAGGTAATTTTAAAAATATTTTCAATTTCCTAAAATTGGTTACTAGTAAATTACATTGTCTGAAAATTTAAAAATGCATTCTTTTAAAATAAATAAAATGTATAAAACTAAATATATTGCAAAAATCTTTCCAGATATGGTATATATTTTGAACCAAATCATTAGAGGAATTTCTAAAATATTTCAAATATAAAAAATCCAAAAGAGTAATCTTAAGTTGTTTTTTTCCGAAAAATAAATAGGCCTATGTATGTACGTATTTAGTTTTAGTTTCATGTTAAATACTCATCAGATACACATTTTAAGCCAAATCGTTAATCATTTTCAAAATAATTTTAATTTTCATAAATAACTCCTCAGTAAAATACCCCTAAATGAATTTTTACCCAAAAACCAAGTATACGATGACATTTGGATGACCAAAAACTCCATAGATAGCCTTTATAAACAAAAATGTTAAAAATATTTTCAAAACATTTTGAATTTTAAAAAAATCATTCTTAATGGTAAACTACTATTAATTTGAGGGCTAGTGTCAAAGTAAAAAAAAAATTATCAAAGTTTTTCTTCATAACATCTAGATATCAAGTTTATTGAAATCCATCAAACCGTTTCAAAGATACGTGGCAAGGGTTAGACATATATACATGGTGACAGACAGAATGATTAAAGTCGCCTTTTTGGGTTCAGGGGCACCTAAAACTTAAAAGATTCATCGTGATTTTGAGGTTTAAGATTTTCACGATTAAAGTATGTACTTTATATAAATGATAACATAAAAACATGGCGTAGATTTTCTTCCCCACCGCGTCTTATAGCCCTTCCGGAATGTACCCATTTTTATTATTATTATTATTAGCACCACGTCTTACTACCCGTTCTGGTTGTAGGCACTTACGCTAACGTGTAGGGTAGGGTGATTGTGAGATTAAATGGAGAACCTACAGTTTAACGTGGAATCCGAACCACTGTGGAGGCCTGGCATTCCCCACATTCACAAGATGTCTTGTCAGAGGTGAAGGAAAGGTTTGGTAATCAGATAAGTCTTCGCCGGGACCGATGATTGAACCCCGGCCGCCAGCACAGAAGTCTGACACCTTACCCCTAGACCGCCAGGTCACCGACTGTACCCATTTTAATCACGTTACAGGAGTAGAGCTGACAGATGAGAAAGGTAGTATTTAGAGAAAATGCACGCGTATTTGGAGGTAAAATGAGAAAAAATTTGATAAAACTTAACCTCCTTCGGTTGCTTCATGGTCTAAGGCGCTACTATCACAATAGATTGGACTGCTAATCACGGGGAGATTGGGTTTAGATCCCGGTTAAATGTACTGAGGGCGGTTTTCCTTAAATGTTTTCCATTATCTATCTATCCACGAAAAAGCTGTTACAATTCCTCCAAAATCAACCTTACTAATCCCGAACACATTAGAGTAGTTATTACTTAGCTGTAAAACCCGGACGGGTGGTAAGACTTGGTGCTAAAATAAAATCACGCCCTCATTATACACCCAGCCGGTATTCAAGCTCCGATCTCCACGTTACCGACAAAATAGAATAAATTAGCCTGACATTTAGTCTCCGTGTCCACCGATGTGAGTTGTAGTGCCGAGAATTGTTGCCGACCAATACTAGAAAGCTATAACTCAATAATTTAAACATTTGGATTTGGTTAACACCTACAAATGTTTCAATGATTATTCTTTCTAGATCTAAACGGCGTGGTGTTGTTTGATAAGATAAAATGTCCACCTGGTAAGATTTGAAGACAAGACTATGAAGATAATTCGAGTTAAAACAGTTATCACCTTCGTAATGATTTAACAGTGTTTGAACAGAGCTAATTTTGAGAGAAATCTATAAGTTAGCGTTAGTGTCACTGAGGAAAAGGTAAAAGTGGATGATAACTTTCCGTTCCGTTGAGAACCGAAAAACCTATCTTCGTCAGCACGTTTAAGTATACAGAATAATTAGTTGGATATCGCATTTATATGGAAAATTTATACGCAATTAATTAAAGGCTTACTGAAATAATATTTATTTGAATTAATAAACCTCCTCAAGTACTTCTAACATTCCAAATATGAAATCTTTGCATCATTTAGTTTTTTATAAAAATTGTTGCATTAAATGCCAAAATTTCACACTTTGCGTAAAAACTGTGCTTAAAATATACGTTTAATCTACATTTAATAGGCCTAAATCGATCCAAGATTGGTTTAAGAAGGTCTACTAATTATTATTATTATCACCACGTCTTACTACCCGTTCGGGTTATACGCACTTACGCTAATGTGTAATGGTAGGGTGATGGTGAGATGAAATGGAGGACCTANCGGGTTATACGCACTTACGCTAATGTGTAATGGTAGGGTGATTGTGAGATGAAATGGAGGACCTACAGTTTAACGTGGAATCCGAACCACGGTGGAGGCCTGGCATTCCCCACATTCACAAGATGTCTTGTCAGAGGTGAAGGAGGGGTCTGGTAATCGGATAAATCAAGGTCTACTAATATATATGTATTTATTATATTAATTTTGTGCCTTGCACCCTTAAACAAGGGGATAGCTTTTGTGATGCGAATGAGCTCTAGTCCCGGACCATTATTCATCTATTAAGATTATTCAGCAATGAGAATTACTAAGATGTTTTGAGTCTAGAACATATTGGAAGGGAATTTAAGCTAGGTGGTGGCAGGGGGGTATGTTTGGAATAGATCGCAAGTAGAGATGTTTCGGCCCATTCCAGCAACACTGACCAGGTGTATGTTGTTAGTTGGTTTATCTGAGTCTCTGCCTTGGCTGGGCATATTATGTTCTGCTAGTCCGTGCTGTCTCTACAATCGGTACATTAGCGAGTGGAGTCGAGCTATATATGAAAAAAATAATCAAATAAAGACTTTGTGAACTACAAAATGAGATCAAATCAAGTTATTGGGATGAAAAATGTACAATATTTATAAATTAATTGAATTCATGTAATTTAATGATTTTAAATTGTTTATGCATTAAAAATTATTTTTCTTAATAGATTATAAATATTACATTCTGAACACCTCGTATGAATGTATAATTATTGTAATAAATTAAGACCCCCCCGCACCCCCCCCACTCATTAACCATTACCATAATAATGGTACATGAAAATAGCAAATTTTGACCCCAAATAACTCGTGAACTGCAATAATTTGAAATAAATTAATCATAAATTTTATATCTTATAATTTCACACTTGTTAAAATTTGGACAATGCATTTGTTGTTATTGAATTATATTAAGATAGTTGGTGATAAATTAAAGTCTAACACATGTTTTAAAACTACTCATGTCTGTTCAAAACAATATGAACATATAATATATACATCTTAGTTACCTTTATTAAAAATATTTAAAAAAAGAAAACAACCGAAACCACTATATATGTTTTTTCAAACTATAGTTCTCATCTCATTGTTAAACTGGTTTGTTATTGATCTCCAATCAACCTTTATTTGAGATGCTGTAGCCTTGTATTGTACTGGAGCAGTGACATGATTTAAAAAGCTCCAGGGTGACTAGGTAAATCTGGATTAAATAAATTTGATATTAAATCAATCTTACATACTTAATAAAATCTTACATACTTAATAAAATAGATTGTATTTCATAAGTGCAGAGGTTGATAACCGATAGTTGCTATGAGTAAATAAACTATATTACCTGTAAATACCCCAAGTTTCTTAAAAATGGGTATATTTTACAGCTACTAAATCAACTTTCGCGTTTCCGTTCGTCAATTTATGTCTAAATCTGTCACTTTAAATAGCTACTTACTAAATAATTAACTATTTCAGCACTATTATTATTATTATTGCCATTTAATCATTACTTGTGCTAATAATAGAGTAGCTACTATTACATTAATACTAGGTAATTATACTATGTGCGTTATTAATTACATAATTACTGAACCAAAAGGTATCACCCTATAATTAATGATACTATTATTATTTCTATACAAAGAACATTCCACGCTACTACTATTGATATCGTTGTAATAATATTGTATAACTTTTTTTTTGTGATCAACATTGGTAACACTATTAACGTTTTTTTAAATTATTTTTTTATAATATCTTAACAAAAGTGACAACTTTAGGTCACAAGAATTGTTGAATGAATGTTTGAAAGTAGATATAGTGTAATTTATAGATGTCAGATTTGTGCATTTGTAGGCGAGATAGGGTGTATCAGGCTAGCGCCGTGTGCTTTTCAACTATATAATTATGTTGGTACTAATGGTGACCCGATACACCACACCCTGAAAGGGGTGGAGTGTAGACATGCACACGTCCATACAAGACTTATGAGGCGAGGACCAGGGGGTAGGATAATTATATAATCGATACCTAACAGATTTACTCATGCGATTGGTTGCATAATTCATTAGGTAGGAATAGTAGAAGGATGTTGGGGGAAAAAAAACACCTTTTTATAATTTTTTTGTTTCATGGTAGGAAAAATAAAATAAAGTAATAATTGATTTGTGTTTTTTAAAGCAATGCCGTTCATGGAAACGATAAAGAAATCACGACATGTATAGAGTCGTATTTATTTGAAGGTTTGTTATCGCTTATTCTCATCACAATCGTCACATGACGTGACTCTGCGGTGACGTCACCCCTCTAGTCTGAGTATTTGAATGAAAGGTTGATTTTTTTTTTTTACCTTTAGTCAGGATCGTGGAGAGGAGGACATAAATTATTATTATGGAATTGCGTGTACTAAAATCATGTCTATGTATAGAGTTTTGTTTTGTTTTGTTTCTCCCTCACGTCGATGTATCCATAAATATCTCATTTATTATTTATAGAAATAATTAAGGTCGGACTTTAATGTGGTAACATTTTTTATATCCCCTATAATATGTATTATATAAATATGTGTATACTTTGTTTCTTTAATATGAGGATTTTTTGATCTGAAAAAAGTAAAAATGTATTATTCAAATACAAAACTTGTTTTATATATATACAAAACTAGTTTTATTTATATATATATATATATATATATATATATATTTGCATACAATATATATATATATATATTTGCGTACAATATATATATATATATTTGCATACAATATATATATATATATATATATTTGCATACAATATAAAGGGTTATATCTATATTAATTTTGAATAAGGCTAATATTAAGTAAATAAACAATCTTTGAAATAGTACATTATATAATAGAAATTTAATGTTTTGTGAAATAAAAATGAAAACATATAACCTGAATGGTTAGTAAGACCAAGTGCTAGAATAATATTTATTTAATTCAAACTTTATAATATTTTACTATATTATTAGTGCTATTTTACAGGTATTGATAATATCTTTCAAAAATGACAAGAGCTGTCACTTTGGAAAGATATTATCTATACCCCGGCCGGGGTTCAATCCCTGGTCCCGGCACAGATTTATCTGATTTCCAAACCCTTCCTTCACCTCTGACAAGACATCTTGTGAATGTGGGGAATGACAGACCTCCACCGTGGTTCGGATTCCACGTTAAGCTTTAGGTCCTCCATTTCATCTCACAATCACCCTACCATTACACATTAGCGTAAGTGCGTATAACCCGAACTGGTAGTAAGACGCGGTGCTAATAATAATAATAATAATAATAATAATGATAATGATAATCAATACCCATGTTGTTATTACATATGACATGACTTGTCGTTTGGATGGATAAACTTGCTTTTGTAACAAGTTACAAGTAACGTTTCAATCAAATGGCGTAATACTCACCCTCCGGCCCGGTTTGCCTCCAACTTCTTCAGGCCTGGCCGTGGACCTCTTCCCTCTAACACACTAACTGAATGAAAAGAGGTGTGAACCAGCTGTCCGCAAGCGAAATAGGCCACGCCAAGGAAAAACAAGTGAAGGCAACTCCACGTACTTGGTTATTATTCCTTCCGCCTGGACTGTTCTAGTGCATTCTTCTAGCTCACAGAATGCTCACAATTCTTTCAACGCACTTCTCCTCCTCTTTCCTTCCCCTCCCTCTCCCCCCTTTTTTCCTCCCCTACTCTCTGTGGACTTGTGATCTTGTATAGTCATTTTATATGGCGGTGTTTTTTTTGTATCGGTACTCATTGTATCATCTGGCTTAGCACAAGGTGGGCGATGCTATTTAACCTAGGGCTTAACCTCCATTATTCAAAATTCTCTTTCAGCTAACTTAGTGAATTTATTCAAAATTATTAATTTGGGTTATAAATTAAAATCCCTGAAATAGGTTGAGAGTGTTTCCTTTATTAGTGGGAAAATATGTAGCCACGTTTCTATTAGTATTTTGTCTGTTGGGGAAACTTAAGGTGAGGCAGAAGGGAGCACGAGTAATTTTACAGATTTTTTAGCATTGGGTATTTTTGGCTAAAATAAATCCAATATTTCTCCAGCAGCAACATAGAGTTTAGTTTTCTGCACATGCTAATATAAACAGATCTTGAATATCTGTCAAGGGTGTCCTGGAATTTGGTCAAAGCCGTTTCTCTTTATTTAAAAAGTTTTTACAAAATTCAAGGACATCCTTGACAGATATTCAAGATCTGTTGATATTAGCATGTGCAGAAAACTAAACTCTATGTTACTATTGGAGAAATATTGGATTTATTTTAGCCAAAACATTTATATTCTATAAAAACTGTAAAAAACACTCGCGTTCCGTTTTGTTTCGTCGCTCGACGACCACCGTTCCATTGCTCTCCTACGTTGCCTATGGCCATCTTACTGATGGGTAGTTGGCGTCGTTCACCGAGTAATTAATGTTTAGTAGAATCAAATTTAATTGCTTTAACTACTCTTTGCCATTATGAGGACGATACATTTTAGTATTGTGCATTACAAATTAAATTTCTTTAATTATATTTTGTTGCTATGAGGAGACAGAGCGCTAATATATTTAGTATTGTGCTTATTAAATTTAATTACTTACAATTACATTTTGTTGTTAGGAGGAGACGGGGCACTTATGTATTTAATACTGTGCTTTTCAAATTTAATTGCTTTGGTTACACTTTGCTATTATGAGGACGACACATTTTAGTATTGTGCCTTACAAATAAGACTGCTTTAATTACATTTTGTCGTTATGAGGAGACCGAGCACATAAATATTTATTAATATGCTTTAGTCTTTTTAAATTACAGTTTGTCATTATGAAAACAATACATTTTAGTATTGTGCTATGTAACTTTAGTAACATTAGACTGTATTAATAGTATGATGTTGCGAGATATCATCAAAGATATACCATTATATCTCGTAATTTCTGTTATCTTATAGTGCGCATAATCGCCGCAAGAGGGCAGGGCTTTTAATAATTGGATATGTTTAATAATTTCAAGAACTTTAATTATTTTATAGTGCGTATTGCCGCCACAAGTTTTCAAAGTTGTTGAAGATGGTTGTCATCAGATAGCAGGACATTTATGATTTGAGTTATTTCGAATCTTAACTTTTGAGAAGTACCTTTGTTTACCTCTTTGAATGAAATGTATTATTATTTCTCTTGAAAGCCACAATGTGGCGGATCTCTAGCCTCTATGCACATATTTTTATTGTTAAAAATATATATATTGATTCATTGTTTCTTCAATAAAAATATTGTTTCTTGTGACTCCTTGATTATTATTCCTCAAAAGGGGGGGG
>CABFVX010001166.1:0-21723 GCA_902151425.1 Timema shepardi | reverse complement strand
GGGGGGTAGGTTACACTTTTAGTAACGTCTTTTACTGCGAGATATCTCCCTCTTCTTGACTTGTTATTACTATTACGTAGCCATTAATATTAATTACACAAATAATATCTATTAAATTGATAGTTGATACATACAAATTATATTATGTGTATTTTTTTTTAAATCAATATTTGAACTAAATAAAATTCCTCCGAGCTGGTCTACCTCTGGTGTGGAGCAAAAATGTTGTTGATCTCAAATGGGAAATCAAGGGTACCGTGTACCCCAAAATCTTTCTCACTCCTTTACCTAAAAAAAGAGACGTTTACCAATAACCTGTAAGAACGATAAGTGAAAGTAAATAAGTAATATCATAAATTTCAAGAGTTTTTCCAACCTACCCCTTCCCCCCATCCATTTTTTTAGTTTCTAATTTAAGAACGTCACAGAATATTTAGAGTGTATCAGTTCTGTAAATTTTCAATTATCAATTTATCACAACTTATCTAAAATTCGTATTTGCATATAGCATGGAAACTATTGGTTTTATAATAATATGTTTGAAATATAAAATGACTTAATTTTTAATAGTTCTACAATTTTACAATGATAAGTTATTTCATACATCAAATAGTTGTGGTGATATGATTAAAAAAATAAATGGATTTATCTTAATATAAATTACTCTTCAAGTCTTTTACCAGGTAAAGTGGCTATTTTGTTTGTAATATTAAAATACACATAGATATGAATTTTAATCAAATTTGCTGCAGTCCATTTTTAGAACATCTATTTGTTCTCTGTTAGACCTAACTGAAACTACAGTTAACTCCAGATTATCCTCAGTAATAGAGGCAATGAGTGCCACGGATAACACAAAACTGTGAATAGTCCGCTTAAATAGTAAAACCAGAGATTCAATTCAAACTAGTACTCACCTATCACGAGTGCATTTGAGAACACATTATTATATTTCACACATCTAGATGGTAAAATATACATTTTAAATCAACGTAAAGTTTACTCAAAATTGACACATCACTTAAAAAGTTTGTATTAGTCAGCTGATTCCTTGCTTGTCAGTTAGGAGCGCATTATATTCATGTTCCAAGATATTTAAGCAGACCATAAGTCCATTCCAGTGCAGTCCCCCTTATAAACTTTTGATCTCTCTGGCCTTTATATCTTCCCTAGAGATCTACCTACTATAACAATCGGTAGCCCTGTGTTCTCCATCAACGCGGCATTTTTCAAAATCGTATCCCCTACTAGTGGTGGTTAAGCTGCGAAAGGGATAATCCACCCCGGATAATCGAGAGTTTACTGTAGTCTTAATTTTAGTATTAGATGGGTAGTTCCAAACATAGCTTTAGAAATACTTGTGAAAACCTTAAGTATCAAGTTTTAGACAATACGGTAAGAAGGTTTCGTTTCACCCATTTGACCCCACAGTTCCATTATTGGAACATCAGGGAAAACATTTTTTTTTATGCAAAGCGATTTTAATTTTCAACTTTGGACACACTGATTATTGTCAGAAGGCAACACTGTTCATCATCTAGTCAGCTGTTTCAAGCTTGGTTTGAATACAAAACTGGCATATTGTTTAGAAAATCCCGTTTTCCTTCTAGTATGGCTTCCAAGAAAGGGTGAGTAAATACTTTTAAATTCAATTATCTAGTTGTTTGTTAAATCACAATACTATATAATAAGGATAATGTAAAATTGTATTACAATTGAAATTATTCAATTTTTACTTTTCATAACCTCAAATATGTGTGTTCCGATTTTGGAACAGTGGGACCAAATGGCAATATGAACATTTTGTTCATTTTTCCTTGTTATAGTTTGAGTGCTGATGAAATTGCTTCAATTTTAGAAGAACAAGTGGGATTACTTGAAGCGGAAATTTATATAACCCCTCCAGATAACCCATTGTTATCAGACGAAGATTCTGGAGATGAGGAAGAGACCAATTTTGACCATCTTAGTGGGAATCAATTGAAAGCTGTCTCAGAGGCTAGAATAACAAAGGTTGTTAGTGGAGAAATTGTAACTGAAGAGGTAAATATTCTTTTAGCCTATACAGAGTAGCAGCATGTATTTATTTGTAATAATAACATTGATGACAGGTTAATTAATTAAGATTACAAGAAACATAATTAATCCACAATATTTATTACTTTTTAATTGAAAGCAGTTACTTATAATAACTTTATGAACTGACATTTTTTTAAAGGTTCAATTTTTTGAAGAATTGACATCTTTGGAAGGTTTTCCTGGTCCAAATTCTTCGGATCCTGCTCCTAAATCAAGCATTTTAGGACCTGTTCCTGGAGCAAGTACTTCACAAAAGAAAAAGAAACCTGTAAGGAAGTGGGTTAGAACAGACATAAAAGAGGTACAGTCTAAGACCTGGACTCTTCCTCAATTTATGGGGGAAGACATGTCACCAGTCCAGATTTTTGAACTATTCTTTGATGATGTAGTTGTTAAAATGCTTGTTGACTTCACAAATATATATGCTCGTCAAGCTGGTGACATGACATTTGAATTAACATTAGGTGAGATGAGGATTTTTCTTGCTATCCTTCTTCTAACAGGCTACAACCCACTACCTAGATATAAAATGTATTGGGAAATGAGTGATGATTTTCACAATGAAGCAATATCTAAAGCTATATCACGAGGTAGATTTGAGAAGATCACCAAGTATTTACACATGTGTGATAATACCAACCTATCAGCCTCTGATAAATTTGCAAAAGTAAGGCCTTTATGGAAAATGTTGAATGAGAGGTGGCTTCTGGCCTATAATAATGAGAAATTACTGTGTGTTGATGAGGCTATGATTCCATACTATGGTAGACACGGTACAAAGCAGCACATGATGGGTAAGCCTGTCCGGTTTGGTTATAAAGTGTGGTGTTTGTGTACTAGGCTAGGATACTTAGTGCAAGGCGAACCCTACCAAGGAGCTTCAACAGGTAACACAAGACCTGAATTAGGGGTAGGCCTAGGGGGATCAGTAGTGCTATATTTAATATCTGTACTAAATCATGAACAGAATGAGAAATATGACCTTTTCTTTGACAACTTTTTTACTTCACTATATCTTTTGGACGAGTTGAAAGAGAGAGGTTGTACTGGAACTGGAACAGTGAGGTCAAACAGGGTAGAAAATGCTCCCCTGAAAGAATCAATAGTCCTTATAAAATGCCAAGAGGTTCATTTGATCAGTTGACAGACACTAACTCAGGTACAACCCTAATCCGTTATCATGACAATAGCATTGTCACAATAGCATCAAACAGAAATGGGGTACATCCTACAGGGAAATCAAAGCGTTATAGCCGAAGTGCCAATAGGTATATTGAGGTTGTTGCACCATCGGCTATCATCAGCTATAACTCTTTCATGGGGGGAGTTGATAGATTGGATGGAAATATTAGTAAGTTAAGGATACATTTCCGTATGAAAAAGTGGTACTATCAGCTCTTTGCCTTTCCGATAAATGTGTCGATTAACAACGCCTGGTTGATATATAGACAAATGCCACGCTACAAGGAGCAACCATTGGATTTTCTTGGGTTTACTAGGCAAGTTACTAATTGCTATTTTCAGAAGTATTCAGCCAGAAAGATAATAGGAAGGCCATTGCGTAACCCAAGATCCATTGACAAGAGAGTTTTTGATGATGTTAGGTATGACAAACTTGAACACTTAATTTCACCTTTAGGAAAACAAGGAAGATGTGGCCAGTGCAAAAAAAATACTACCAAGAAATGTTGCAAATGTAACATTCCTCTACATGCCAATTGTTTTACCCAATTTCACTTAATTAATTAATTAGTTTTAAAGACAATTATAGTTCCTTTAGGATAAAATAATAGTTTTATCACAATATTATAGGTTATCGTTTGATTGTACATTTTATTTGTCATTTTATATTAAATTAAGCACTGAAAAATAAAATACATATTGGAATTTGAAATAATTCTGTTTACGTTATTGATGCACCCTTACAACCCCACTGTTCCATTAATGGAACGTTAGATAATCACTATAAATTAACAATTTAAAAATTTAAAAATATTCTTCACATGTTTGATGCACCTAAAGTAGTAGCCACTAACAAGTAAATAAGTATTTGAAAGAAAAAAAAAGTTGGGATCAAATGGGTTAACCAAGATACAAAAATAAGAACGGTATCAAGAAAAATTTAAAAAAATACGATTCAGTGAAACATGAAAAGCCGACATTCATAAAAATACCAAATTACATATTTTAAATAATTTTTTTTAAAGTTAACTTATAGTTCCTCTTCCCTAGGAGAAGCGATAAAGTTTAAAAAAAAATCAAGGACGGAATTTAAATAACATAAAAAAAAAGTTAGTTCCGATATTTCCAACTCGAAATCGTGTAGTAAACTGTTTACGGAACTTTATGTCCCGCTATATTGATGTACGTATTAGTGGGAAACTCGTCACGTTGACAGTGCTTTGTGTGTGTGTGCGTGTGTGTGTGTGTGTGTGTGTGTGTGCGCGCGCGTGGAGAGTTTGATGGATGTATTACAAGATAAGTGTCTCAGTGACAGATTGGAAGCATTATAATGTAGCGATAATAGTGGAAAGATGAGGAATTAACAACGCTGGAAGGTTTAGATAAAACGGGAATTTTTTTTTCCACCCCTGTCGAGGGAAAAGCGAAAGGCTGTGGGGTGATCACGCGTTTATATTTTCTATTGTTTCAAGCGTGATTGTGTGGCTGTCATTTCAGCCGAGCTAAACCTACTGATTGGTACATTTGAAAAAAAAAAATCAATGCCAATATTTTATATATGAGTGGATATGAATAGATGAGGCGAGAACAAAATGAATGCAATTCGTTTACAAGGTTTGATAAATATTACACATTTACAAAATACCGTTTTAGACACGGCAAATTTATTATTTTACTTCTCAATATAGTAAAAATGACAAAAAAATTAATACAGTGTATATAAAAAAGAATATACTAATATTTAACTATATAAAGTTTGCGTTAGTGGAACATGTTACTACTGAAAACTGCTTTACCTAACTAATCAAAGTAGAAGGCTCAAATAGTTTTAAAAAAATTAACGAAGAGTGAGTCGTTTGAGTAATTGTTCCAATTGTCTGCGTACAGACAACTGAAACTTGGAGCATACAATTCATCTGGTTGCGGAAATAATTGTTAGAAGGCCGTCCTCATAGATATATAAATTTCAAAAAAGAATAAATAAACAAATAAGAAAACAAACAAATATCTTAAAGGTATGCTCAACTATTGATAAAATTAAAGAAAAAAACTAAGAAAAGCCTTATTTTGTATTTATTCATAGAAAATATAATTAAATATATGTATATATGTATTTCAACAGATAAAACCATATATGATGGTATAGCAAAAAAATAATTACGATAGTCGTAGAGTGTGTAAATATATAAGATTAATCATGTATATGAAAGGTAAATATAAAGATTATATCAAAGTTAAATATAGCATAACATTTGAAAATTTGCCAGAGAAAATAAATAAATTTATTTTAACCATCACTTTCCATGAAAAAAAACCTAACTTGGTAAATTACGATATATAGCCCCTTGTATAAAAACATTATTTTCAAATGTATATATCCACAAGGCGTATATATGTAAATAAAAAAATATTTGAACCAGGCAGGATTCAAAAAAATAAGTACCAAGACTTCTATCATCAATCACTATTCTACAAAATTACTTCAATTCATATTCCCATGTTATAAGACAATATCTATCTTTAATTATAATACGTACGAATAATATAATGAAAAGACTATAGTTCGCAAGAGTAATTTCACATAATAGATAACCTTTCCCATTATTGTAAAAGATAGAATGAAAATTCACAAAAGTAATATTCACTAACAAACAATAAAATCAGAACTTATTTCCATGATTTTTTCGTCTATCTTCCAGACCAAACAGTAATATTCTAAATTAGACATATTTCGATCTCAATAAAATAAACATAAGATCCAATATCATAGTCTTTGAATGATGTCATAATATCATCAAATTTAATTTTAGTCTGTGATTTGAAAGTTTAATAATCTACCTATAAAAAAATGAACCATAAAAGGCCGAAGAGTGAATTTATAAACGGTTACATAATTTTAAAGAAAATAATTTAAGCTGAAAAGAAATTTGTTCTTACGTTTTAAATACTTGTAGCCATGGATACGTACTCTCATATCCAGAGCCAAGTCCAAGAGTGTCGGACATGTTGCCATACCGGCATTATATTTGCTTGAAAACCCAGAGAAACATGGAAGGAGAGGATCAAGGTGGGGGAACATATTAGGATCACAAAGGGGGGAATACGCGTGACAAACATAGTTTCTATAACAAACCCCAAAGCACTGGAATGTTCTCGAATAGAGTGGAACAGGCATATCTTCTTTTCTTAAGCTCTTAGTAAAGTTTTGATATCCCGCGACCACTAGTGGCCGTCGTTTGAACCTTGGTGGGCTTGGTCAATCCGTCACGCGGCGCGGTTATGCTCGGTCGTGTTTTCGTTGTCTCACTGAACTGTTGTCAAGAGGTGTTGGAACGGTGAAATGGGGTAAGTTGTTTATTTCCCTCAGACTTGTATCTTCTTTAATTGTCGCCAAATGCTACACTACAAACAAAATATTAGCATGTATACAATAAGAAAACAGTCTATATTATATTTCACCTTGATTTCTGTTGAGCTAACTGGTCAATAGTTTCAAACAAATCCATGTTATCCATAAAGTGACCTATAATAGATACGATTGCCAGTGAATTAAGTTGATCATCAACTGTCATGTTGGTACGTAGATAATTTGTTGCTCTTTACATCTCCGAGAAGGCACGTTCTGTTGTGCAGTTAGATGTAGAGTACTTGTCAACATTCGGAAGGCAATGTCAACATTATAATGGAACACCTTTAGTTCCTCTTTCCCTATAAACTGATACAAATCAAGAGGACTTAGTACATTCTCGTAATATAGTGTTTAATTGAATGTGAACCTTCAAGTGCACTAACTCTTCAACTAGTGCATCCTCAGTCTATGCACCGGCACACTCTGGTAACAGAACAGTAACACTATTGCTTCTAAGTCGTGTTGAGCTCGACTGCTGAGGACGGGGAGATCGAGGTTCGAATCTCGGTCGAGTGAACTGAGGGTGGTTTTTTTCCTAAATGGTTTTCCACTCTCCTTCCACGCAAATGCGGGTTCACTTTCTCTAATTCGACCTTCCCAATTCCTAATACATTAGAGTAATTAGTACTTAAAGCTTATAACCCGAACAGGTAGTAAGACGCGGTGCTAAACATGATTAAATATTATTATTGCTTCTAAGTTATAATGAAGAAGCAAGTGTACTTGTTACTCTGAATGTGCTGAATTTGTTATTTTGTATAATAACCAGTGAATGTATAAAATCACAGAAAGCGATGGTTTATTTAACAAATAATAGGATTTATCTAAATTTATCAGTGATTTTATAACTTTCCCAATGTTGTTTGGTGAAAGTATGAAACATGAACTGTATTATCTACATTTACCAGTGATTTTATAAAATATCTAGTGCATTTGAATAATAGTATAGAGCATAAATCCAAACTAACCTAGACTAAACTAACCAAACATTATCTTGAAGTGACTTATTAACATTTACATGTGGTTAGAGATAATTTGATAAGCTCACCGAGGATTTTGTAAAGTGTTCAGCAAGTATGTGGAGTAATAAATACATTTTTTTTCCATTCTCCAATCAAACCAGTGGCTTTGTAGAATCACCGGTGACTTTACAAACTCATAAAATTCGGCACGTTTACAGTAGCATATCCACCCCGTGGTCCTACTCTTTATTGTACCCCGTTCCTGTTGCTAGTGGATACTTCCCTCAATACACTAGGGGTGGGGAAGGAGGGTAGCAGGATAAATTATGCTCAGTCATCACTTCTTCTCCCCCCCCCACCCTAACCATATGCCATATTTTCCGATAACTTCACTGTACGAAAGAAAACAGCCAATCACAATAATCTCACACAATAAGGCCATACAATTAGGATATTCTACCTGGCAGAAATATATATATAGATATTGTCATTCAAAATATGCCACCCCTAAAATCTGCCACCGTAGCCACGTGCTTACTTGGCCTATGATGTAAGTCAGCCCCTAGCTATTATTATTACTAGCACCGCGTCTTACTACCCGTTCGGATTATACGCACTTTACGCTAATGTGTAATGGTAGGGTGATTGTGAGATGAAATGGAGGACCTACAGTTTAACGTGGAATCCGAACCACGGTGGAGGCCTGGCATTCCCCACATTAACAAGATGTCTTGTCAGAGGTGAAGGAAGGGTTTGGTATTCAGATAAATCTGTACCAGGACCGGGGATTGAACCCCAGCCGCCAGCACAGAAGTCTGACACCTTACACCTAGACCGCCAGGTCACCTACTGCACCTAGCTAGTATCCTGTCATTGGAAATATTTCGCCCCTACATTTGTTTTACATCTTCTCAATTATTTTATAGATCTCCCTATTGCTTTTGAATGTGTCTGGAACATTGTTTTATCATGTCAATGCCTACATTAGGTTCCCCCCCCCCCTCTACCATTCTTCTAAAAGTTTTAAAATCCCTGTCCCTATTTGTGTATCATTGTCTTCATTTGACGTGCAATATCTGGATAGATATATTATATCAGCACGACCTATACACTAAATTAAATCTGGAACAAACACCACATTCAACACCTCTCGCTGCTAATTTATCACTGTGAAGATGTAAACCAACATTTCAAAATTATATATATTACCATGCCAGAAATCAAACCCGGGACATTTAGTCCAGTAGAAAGACACGCTATCAACTAAGATAAGATGTCGGACCTGTGTGAATCTCACACCTAGACTCATCTCAAAACGTCGACAAATCTCAATGATGACGGGAAGATTGGAGTTCAATACCGGTCTGGTGTACTGAGGGGTAGATTTTACTAAATTATTTTATACATTCCCTCCACGTAAATTCAGGTACACTTCCTATAAATTCAACCTTTCTCAACCTTAACACATGGTAGTTAGTATATAGTCGTATTGACCGAATGGGTAGTGAGACGTGGTGCAAAAAATATAATCTCCACACACATGTCAGAATCAATGGAGGAGAGTTTCAATGGTAGGTCTGATTCTACAAAAGTATGTTTATATATTTAGTTTTCATCTGAACGAAAGATGAGAACGTTGTGCCGTACATATAAGTGGTATAAAATAGCATCAAGTAGTTTTTTTTAGCCCTTTCGGAAACATCAGGGTACACTGAAAGAACACTAATGTAATTCCAGAGCCTTTTTTTGATAGGTCTTACAGTTTTGCCACAAGAGACCTCCAAGGAAAGGTCCACACCGACTTTAAATTTGCTCCCACATTTTGATTTTTTTTCGGGGGTTACACATTTTATTTTATCTTTTTGGAATTTTCCTGTCGGTTACAGGCTATAAGCTATAGTTTTGCCAAATTTTAAGTTTCTAGTTCATCTGGAAGTGTGTAAACATTAATGTCAGTGAGTGTGTCAGCCGTGTGGCTTTATGGTAGTATAACTCGTTTTTCTCGTTGGGGGCTCCGCCCTTAAACCCCCAGTGAGTTTTCTTTGCAAGTGGATGTAAACTAATGTAAATCCAGAGCCTTTTTTTTATAGGTCTTACCGTTTTGCCGCAAGAGACCTCCAAAGAAAGGTCCGCACCAACTTTAAAGTTGCTATGATATTTTGAATTTTTTGGGAGGTTAAAAATTGATTTTTTTAACTCTTTGGAATGTTTCCGTGGGTTACAAGCTAGACGCTATAATTTTGCCAAATTTCAAGTTTCTATTTCATCTGGAAGTGGGTAAACATTAATGTCAGTGAGTGACTCAGCCATGTGGCTTTATAGTACTCGTAGTAATATATTTAAAATACCATTTGTATACTTAAAAGTACCACATCTTTACAATGAAAAGGTATAACCTATCTCAAATAGTTGCGGAGAAATGATTAAATTTGGAAAATTTCCCTGATATAAAGCAACCTCAAAATCATTTTCATGGGAAAATGAGAGTAGTTATCTGGTTTATAACGATGACCAATGTCTAGATATAAAATTTAAACAAAATCGTTAGAGAGAAATTTGAGAAACTCATTTATTACTCTTTTTATCCTTCAGTAGACTACCTTTCAATTTAGGGTTGGATCTCTAATTACAAAGAATCCTCGGGAAGATTTTATGAAAACCCCAGATATCAGGTTTTAGCCCAATATAAAATGTTTTCGGCTCTATCCTGAGGTATAGATGGACAGACAGACCGACAGACGTCATCGCGAAAACAACCTTTTTGGTTTCAGGGTGTCATGACACATCGACATTTATTAAAATCTCGAGTTTGATTTTTTTCGACGATCACCTGAGGTGTTTAAAGAAAGTAAAAATACTATAAGACTTCTAAAATGTTTTGTTTTTATCAAAACAAAGCAATTCTTAATCGGTGATGGAGCTTTGGTGTAATTAATTTTTTATGAAATCTTGCCTTTTTAATCATCTAACTAATTAATGGTACAGGCTACTAGAATCTTTTTGAGAGGTTTTATTACTTGCTTTGATAATATCTCTTGGCTAGAATTTTTTTTTTATTTCTTTGAAACAACGAGGTAAGCAGTTTTATTTCCACGCCTCCCAAAAATTACGCGCGGAAAAGTCAAAAGTGGGGAGTTTTAATTTGAAACCATGGCAACGCCTATCATGTAGACAAAACATTTTTTTTTTCTATTTACTTTTTTGTTTAAAATGTTGGTATAGTAAAAATGTTTTTATTTTATATGTCTCAAATGGTGTGAATTAATTAAAAAAAATATTCTAAGAGGGTGGGAAAAGTGGATACAAACTAAAAGCAATGATGTTCCGTAACTACACAAAAGCTATCGTTAAAAAAATGGAAATGGTTTACTCGTAGCTTTCAGTATTTCATTTCATTTTAATCTTTCTGATTTTCTATGTCGTGTGTTTTTCTATTTTCAACTCTTACTATTTATTCCTCCCAATCCTCCTCTCCTCTTTATCCTCGCTTTTCCCAACCCCCCCTTTTTTTTCATTCCTCTTTCGTTTTTTTAATCCCGGCAGTTTCTACACTGACATTTTTATTTTCTTAGTCGTAGTATTCAGAAAATGTGGACAGTAAAAACTGAAAGTGGGTGGTAGTAGAAAGGGGGTGGGGGGAGGGGGCGCATGTTCCAATTTCATGGTCAGTTTATCTTCTTCTCTTCAGTGCACCATGGGGAACAAAAAAAAACTTTAGCCGAATTTTTGGAATATATTTTTAAAAGTATTATTTGAAGAAATGTAATATGTTTTTTCTTTTTTTGTGGTTTGGATAAATGTAGTTGAACTCAACTATTTTAATCTTCTCAAATATTTGTTTAATGTTGGGAATGCCTTTTTTCACTTTAAAAGAAAAGTTTAACGCGTTATTAAATTTTATTTTAATTCAAGAGTTTATATTATAGATTTTGAACAAAAGATTAGTTTAACGTAGGACTAAAAGATATATGTTATTTCATTACATTTGAATACATTTTTGTAGAACTCTAAAAAAAAAAAGGTATGGTGCACCACACATACCTTTTCACGCATTTATCTTAAAATAGATATTTACTAAAAACTCGTAAGACTTGAGGAAATAAATATAGACATTGTTGTAGAAACACTACACCAAAGATCATAAACTAAATAATATCTGTTACCTACTTAATATTTGGCATCAAAAACTAGGAACATTGTTACAGAACAATTTAGAAAGTAGAAACATTTTTGTCCACCAAATATCATAAGAATCAAATTCATTTTCAAATGCCAAATTTAAAAAGTATATATATATATTTGTCTATAGCTCAGAAACTGTTGGTTTTATGAAAAATACATTCCAAATAAATATTTGTATCTTAAATAGTTGCAGAGAAATTATGAAAATTGGAAAATTTCACCTATTAAAATTACCCTCAAAGTCATTTTTATGAGAAAATTATAATTTCTATCTTGTTTATAATAAAAACGGTGTCTAGATATGCAATTTAACCAAAATTGTTAAAGTCAGTTTTGAGAAAATCGATTTTTTTCTCTTTTCTCCTTTCAACAAACTACCTTTAAATTTAGGGTTAGAAATCTATTTCCAAAAACCCTTATCGGGTACCTTATAAAAACCACAGATACCATATTTTAGCCACATCGGTAAAATAGTTTAGGATCTAGCCCAGAGTACAAACAGACGGACAGACAGACGGCATTCTAAAGACCACTTTTTTTTATTTCAGAATGTTATGAATTGTCGACATTTATCAAAATCATGAGTTCAATTTTTTTGACGACAATACTTTCTCTCCAAGATATATAGATAAAGTAAAAAGAAAACACTTTATATATGTAATTTAAGAAGATATATATATATATATATATATTGGAATTAGTTTTACAAGTAGTTTTGTATAAATATTTCCTTTCCTCACTTCTTAAAAGTAGATCCGTTCATCACTGCTCACATATTGATCCATTGGTTATTGCTTACATATATATCCGTTAATCACTGATTACAAGGTGATCCATTGGTTACTGGTTACAAGTTGATACAATGGCCACTGCTCACATGTTGATCCATTGGTTATTGCTTACATATATATCCGTTAATCACTGCTTTCAAGTAGATCAATTCGTCAATGATTATAAGTAGTCCCATTATGGTCACTTTATCAGAGTAGTTCTGTTCGTCATTGCTTGTAAATAGTTCCTTTAGACTCACTTTAATTAAGTAGTTATATTAGTCACTGCTTGTAAGTAGTTTCACTAATCACTGCTTCTAAGTATTTCTGCAAGTTACTGTATTTGAGTAGACACGTTAGTTCTTGAAGTTTTGGGCTGCCTCCTTGAAGAGACACACTACGGTATTTAGTAATATCATGGGAATGGCAATTCTGAGACCATTAAAACACTCCTAGAGTATCTTAACATTTCCACTTGTGACACTGTTAGTAAATAACTTTATTTGTTGAAGGAAGCTAGATTTATGTTTACAGCTATTCACTTTGATATAAGGTGACCTGGCGGTCTAGAGGTAAGGGGTCGGACTTCTGTTCTGGGAGTCTGGGGTTCAATCCTCGGTCCCGGCACAGATTTATCTGATTGCCCAAACCCTTCCTTCACCTCTGACAAGAAGTGTATTAATCACAACTTGTGAATGTGGAGAATGCCAGGCCTCCACCGTGGTTCGGATTCCACGTTAAACTGTAGGTCCTTCATTTCATCTCACAATCACCCTACCATTACACCTTAGCGTAAGTGCGTACAACCCGAATGGGTAGTAAGACGCGGTGCTAATAATAATAATAATAATAATAGTAATCGTTTGATCCAAGAACTGGGATAGCTAGCTTGTTACGTTTTCGTAAATGTTCTTAAATTATGATTTATAAATAATTAATCTTAAACTATAGAGTCATGTTTTTTTAAACACCATGTCTTACTACCAGTTTGACTATTTGCTTATGTACTAGTTACGCTAATGATTTTAGGGATTATGAAGGTTATATTTGGATAAAGTGCACCCACATTTGCGCATAGGGAGAGTGAAAACCTATTTTGAAAAAAACTTCAGTACACTCACCGAGATTTGAACCTCGACCTCCCCGTCATTAACGGTCTAGTGCATTGTGAAAGTAGCGCGTTAGACCACACGGCCACCAAAGCGGGTAATTTTGATATTTATTACTAAGCCCCCTGTAATTTTTTCTAACCCCGCATCTTACTACCCGATTGGACTACACGCCTATGTTACACTAACGGATTAGGTATGAGTACGGTTGAATTTAGTGAAAGTTTACCCACATTTGAGTGGTTGAAAATGGAAAACTATTTTGGAGAGAAAAAAAACACCTTCGGTACCCCCGACTTCGTTTCGAACTCCGACCCTCACATCATTTGCAGTTCAGTCTATTGCGAGAGTAACGCATTTGATGATTAAAAATACCTGTTTCAGGTATCAAATGGTCTAATCTCCATTCAGAGTTCAAGTTGTACGCTCACAAAACCGCCAACTCACTAAGATTTATTTCCCCCACCCCTGTAGTTGGCGCAGTTTGAGATAAAAGCACCCAAGTTGACTTAGAACAGTTGTGTCGAGTCCCTTTCTAAGAGCGCTTCTCCTCCCCCCATGTGGAAAGCTCTTACCTCCACTTGTAAGGTACAAGTCTCCAGGGAGGAAGTAAGAGAGCAAACAGCACAGTGGCGCTATTACGGCATATTACCGTACTAGTCCCGGGCCTATACATAATAATGTCGCAAGATTGCAAATGAGCTTGTGTTTGTTGTGCGGTTTTGACCGCCTATGACTTGGAACAAATTAAAAGAGAGGAGAGAAAAAAAATAATAGGTCTAGGAATAGATTACACAACCTTTCTCGTGTCTAAATGTTGGCGCTTGTTGTTTTTGGTGAAGTAGCCTTGATTTCTGTTATTAATTTTAGTACTCAAACCCACCCCTGTGGCGTAGTTGGCTAACGCGCTTGTCGTGTTGAGCCAGACTGCTGAGGACGAGGAGATCGAGGTTCGAATCTCGGTCGGGTGAACTCGGGGTGGTTTTTCCTAAATGGTTTTCCACTCTCCCTCCACGCAAATGCGGGTTCACTTCCTTTAATTCAACCTTCCTAATTCCTAATCCATTAGAGTAATTTGTACTTAAAGCGTATAACCCGAATGGGTAGTAAGACGTGGTGCTAAATATTATAGTACTCAAAATAAGACTATATATTTTTAAATTAAGAATTAGAAAGAAAAATCCGACAAAACCTTGTACGAGTTAAAAAAAACCATATGCATTTCAAGTAATAGAAAATACAGTAAATTCTATTTCAGTAAAAAAAAATATGTTTCTCTGTAGGCCTACCTAACCAACCTTGTATCAAAATAATGAGTAGTTTTAAAGTAAAATTATTTTTAAGAGCTTTTTTAACACCATTTCTTATTTTCCTTTTATGGCTATACGAATATAATACTAATTACGCTAATGTTTAGGAATAAGGAAGATATAATATATTAAGGGTACCCGCATTTGCGTGTGTATAGTGTATATCCCAATTTTTGTATGAAGAAAACTTTAGAAAATTCAACCAATACTGTCAACATTGATAACATTTTAATACATTTTTTGTGTTTTTTATATGTATTGATAATATATATCAAAAGTGACAGCAACATAACTTAATGTATGAATATATCAAATTATTTTAGTAATTTTAGTAACTAACTTTTACTGTTATTCCTACCAAAATCATACTATAGAAAATCATTTAGGAAAAATAACACCCGAGTGCATACTACCGGGACTCGAACACCGATATCCCCGTCACCGGCAGTCCAGTCGTTTACAAGAGTGATGCATTTGACCATTTTAACACCGAAGACGGTGCGCGATGTTTGCCAATTAAGTAAAGTACATTTGATTTTTTTTTGTTTCGGCATTCATATTATTATTATTATTATTATTATTATTATTATTAGCACCGCGTCTTACTACCCGTTCGGGTTATACGCACTTACGCTAATGTGTAATGGTAGGGTGATTGTGAGATGAAATGGAGGACCTACAGTTTAACGTGGAATCCGAACCACGGTGGAGGCCTGGCATTCCCCACATTCACAAGATGTCTTGTCAGAGGTGAAGGAAGGGGGCATTCATATTAAGCATACATAAAGGTATTATGGGATTATGATTAGATTACAAATTTACCCGCAGTATTGTTCGCGTTGTCTAAAATTTCAGGATTGCAATATACCGAATTTATGACAAATGGAAGAACAGGGTTCAAATCTCGTTTGGGTGTGCTAGGGGTGCTTTATATAATGCAATCTGTCACTGTGGTTTTCTCACCCCCTCTTCACGTTAATTTGGGTATACTTCCTTTAAATACCCTACTCATACATTAAATGAGCCATTATATAAATCATTATCAAAATCAGAAGTCATTTTTCTAGTCTGTGACTTGGTCACTTCAGTAAAATACCTCCATATTCATCTGTATTTCCATCACTATTCTTTTTATATTCTTTTCCAATCTTTTACTCTCAATCACAAAATCGCCATTAACTGTTCCTCCCATAACTCTCCTTGTTAACCATGTTGTTATTCCCCTTCTTACTTCCTCTAGCATAGTTATTATTAGAATTATATCCGTTTACATACTCATTACATGCCCGTACCATCCTTGTCTTGTTTCCTCTAATAGGCCTATCTCAGGAACCCCAGAGCCCTCATTACATGAGCATACCATCTCACTCCTGTTTACTCTACTATCTCAGGCACCCCAACATCCTGATTACATGAGCATACCATCTCACTCCTGTTTACTCTACTATCTCAGGCACACCAACATCCTGATTACATAAACATACCACCTCACTCCTGTTTACTCTACTATCTCAGGCACCCAACATCCTCATTACATGAGCATACCATCTCACTCCTTTTTACTCTACTATCTCAGGCATCCAACATCCTCATTACATAAGCATACCATCTCACTCCTGTTTACTCTACTATCTCAGGCACCCTAACATCCTGATTACATAAGCATACCACCTCACTCCTGTTTACTCTACTATCTCATATATATATATATGCTACGAGTAAAGCCCGAACCCGGTTAGAGCCAATATTATCCTGATAACGTTGAAGTTATCCAAAATACTTAGATAATGTTGATTGAAGGGTGATTGAATAATTTTTTCGAAGATTATACAAATCATATTGATACTATCCACCCGCACTTGGATAGTGGTTGAGGCTAGGTTAGTTAGGTTAGGTTAGGTTAGGTTAGGTTAACTTAGATTAAGTTAGGTGTGTCTAGGCTACGTTATAATAGTTTAAATTTGGCTAGGTTAAGCTAGGTTAGGTCAGGTTAGTGTAAAATAAAGCATAAAACGTAGCATTTCGAACGTTATTGCACTGTTACAATACCATTTATTTTCCAATTTCGAAATATTGAAAAATTCGTATTTGAAACGTGTTTAGTTTTACAAATACTATTCCACTTTATCCAAGTCTTGCTCGCTAGTGTCAATATTTTCCGGATAGTATCGTAAATGAGATAAATCACTTTATATATCTGACTTTATCCAATGCACCTGGCTAATGCTGTCATCTGCCGGCTTATATCGACACTATCCGGATTTCCCACTTTACCCGTAACATAAATATATGTGTAAATAAATTGTCTGTTTGAGTATAAAACTGTTTAAAACGATAGCATGAGAAAGTATTCTTACCATAAATTATTAACTCAAACTATTTTCATCTATTTAATTCATCAAGTCAATTCAGAAAACTGTGATAAAAAAAAAGAGGTTTACCATTCACATTAAGATTTGTGGGTACACTTTAGTTTATGAGGAGACATCTTACAAGGCGGAGCTCCTCCCCTCCCCCCTCCTCAACCCCTCTCCCCCTCCTCCCTCCCCCTCCTCCTTCCCCCTCACAGCTTGTAAGTACAAGTTTGTAATCCTCCCTTAATGAAGAGTCTTGCAGCCACAAACGAAAGGGGTTACAGGGTGAAAGGGGGGGGGGGAAGTGAGCGTTGAGGCAGGGGGGGGGTTAGGAAACAGCCGCAAGGCAGTTTTAGTAAATGAAGGCTCCCAGGTGGTTTATGCCGTGGAGTTGACGCAAAGCACTCTGGGTAATGGTACGGTGACACTTGAAGACACGAGGTTTTGGAGGTTACAAATACACTGAGAGGATCAGAGAGCGTGCTACGTGGACCTGACGAGTATGAAGAGGTAACACCGAACCTCTCGTCTCTCGTCTCTCAGACAAAATAGTCCTCTGTGGCAGTGGTTTACAACCTGGGGATCGAGACCCAATTCAGGGGTACGTGGCATGTTTCGGGTATGGTCTCAATGCTTGTTGAGGTTAATATTCTTTAATATTGAAAACGATATCTGGATACGGGAATCAAACCCAGGACCTTTGGTTTAGTACGCCAATGCTCCAACCACTGAGCTACCCAAGGAGACATCCCATTCTCGGGGTCATTCGACACTGATATTTTAAGGCAGAGTCTGTAATAGACCTGTGTAAATCGCCAGCTACATATGAGTGATCCAATTAAGATCACGAGCTATCAGATAACGCAGCCAACTTTGACTCGGGAGGGATTTATTCTGTCAACAGCACAATAACAACTGTATTATAATTATTAGACCCACGTCTTACTACCCGTTTGGGTTATACGCACTTACGCTAATGTGTAATGGTAGGGTGATTGTGAGATGAAATGGAGGACCTACAGTTTAACGTGGAATCCGAACCACGGTGGAGGTCTGGCACTCCCCACATTCACAAGATGTCTTGTCAGAGGTGAAGGAAGGGTTTGGTAATCAGATAAATCTTTGCCGGGACCGAAGATCGAACCCCGGACCCCCAGTATAGAAGTCTGACACCTTACCCCTAGACCACCAGGTCACCCAAAAACTGGACGAATCCTCGATATCTCAGTGGTTAGAGTATTGGTGTACTAAGCTTAAGGCCCAGGATTCGATTCCCCTATCCACTCTAATGGTTTTAAGGATTAAGTGGGTTACATTTAGAGGAAATGTACCCAGAAAGAGTGGAAAACCATTTTGGAAAAAACCTAAGTACGCCAGACCGAGAGTTTAACTCCAATCTCCCCGTCATTGTTAGTCTAGTCCAACATGAGTAGCGCGTTAGACCATACGGCCATAGAAGCGGGTATTGCTCTATTAAATGAGTTACAAATTCTGATTCCATCTTTTTGTGTTTACCGACATTTTACCTACACGATATCACTTCCCTCATTACCTTATATAAATTGAAAAAATTTGATCAAAGCCAATAGCACATTAATAGGTGACCTGGCGGTCTAGGGGTAAGATGTCGGAATTCTGTACTGGGGGTCCGGGGTTCAAACCTCGGTCCCGACACAGATTTATCTGATTGCCAAACCCTTCCTTCACCTCTGACAAGACATCTTGTGAATGTGGGGGAATGCCAGGCCTCCGCCGTGGTTCGGATCCCACGTTAAATTCACAATCACCCTACCATTACACATTAGCGTAGGTGCGTATAACCCGAACGGGTAGTAAGACGCGGTGCTAATAATAATAATAATACATCATGTACTTTCAGTTATTTTTTTTAATCCTGAAACTTCATCTTCTTTCCTTTTTTAATGTCATCTATCGGTTACATTCAGTAACTTTCTTGTCACCTTCTAACTTCCTCCTCTCCTTGTATGACGTCCGATGAGCCATTTCCTCTCTTAGGACAAATATGATAACGTCTCGTCAAAGTCCTTGTTATTTAACTCACCGTAAAGTCTAACCGTTGGTTAAAACTTGGCGTTGTGGATTACATTACCATTTTTTTTATGTGCTCGTCAAATTACGAAAAAAGTACCTTCCAATAGTTTTTATCGTTAAGCTCTTCTCAGGGAGCTAGATTTGTTTCAAAGCTTTTGATTGGCTTAATTTGACTATAGAGGATTTAAATACGTGATTACAACCTCTGTGGAGCTATCCAGAATACATATCAAGGCTACCTTAGTTGGTCCAATTGATCACAATAAGTATTTGTAAGGTTATCTGTTACCTTTTAATGTATTTATTTTTATGCTAACATTTATTTTGAAAATAATAAATGGAACGAATCGTAACTTTATCGACGAATAGGAAACGTTACTGGTAGAATAATTAATGGGTACAGTAGCTCTGTGGCTTCTTTGGTGCTGACTGACAGCTCACAGCTGACTTCTGACAGTCAACATTTAGGTATATACATACATATTGACCGTCAGAAGTGACATCTGCCAAACACAAGTTTTTGAAGATAATATGGTTCGGCGTAGGGATACATAATTTTGTCTGGTAACTTTTCAAAGCCGTCAGCTATCAGCTGTGAGCTGTCAGTCAGCACCAAAGAAGCCATGGGGCTACTGTACCTATTCGAAGTCTTGGGACCTTTTAAAAAGTTTTACTAATCTTCAAAATCGTCATTATAATATAATAAAATACTCATTTCGGAAGATAACTAAATGTAACCTCGTTTAAAAACAACGATCGCCTTGAAAACAATATGGCGGAGTGTTTAAACGTCGTTGATGTCAAGGTTATGTCTACTAACCGGAAGGTAGACCTTGAGTTAACATTACGAGCACTTTTACGTCGACATTAGCGCTGGAGGAACATTGTAAAATCTAAAGTAGTGGTTGCTATTACCTAGCCTCATGTTATTATTATTATTATTATTATTATTACTAGCACCTCTTCTTACTACCCGTTCGAGTTATTAGCTTAAGTACTAATTACAATAATGGGCTGGGAATTGGGAAGGTTGAATATAGATTAAGTGAGCCCGCATTTTCTTATAGGGAGAGTAGAAAACCATTTAGGAAGATCGCCCGAACGAGATTCGAACCTCAATCTCCCCGTCCTCGGCAGTCTAGCTTAACACGAAACTAGCGCGTTAGCTAACTACACCACCGAAAGGGGGGGGGGGGTCCTAAATATTAAATTTATATACCATTAGCCGAAGTATTTATGATTAACAAAAGTGTACAGACATAATTTACAAAGAACATAAAAAAAATTCTAAATTTAAATTAATACCCAATAAACACAATTTTAATTTTTTCAATTTTAGATAATATATTTTAACACACTTAGTATTGGTATTTATTTAAGAATTATTTTTTTACTGTCTTATTAATTGTTTACACACACATACATATATATAATTACAATATGATAGTGGGGGAGAGGAAGGTATTATTAATAGGAAATATACCAGCATTTGGGTATAAGAAGAGTGTAAAACCACCCAGAAAAAATCACCCTTAGTAGAGCCACCCGTATTCAAACCCCGATCTCTCCCTCACCAGTAGTATAGTATAATGCGAGAGTGACGCCTTAGACCATTCGACCATCGAAGCGGGTATTTACGATTATTTTTTTATCGCCGTGTCTTACTAACTGTTCAGGTTAAACGTAATTTATTATTTCGAAACAGAAGTAAAAAAACAACATGAAAACTAAACCCACAGTGAACACGTGGTGTGGAAAATATTGACTGTAATGATTCGTTTGTATCACTAAATTAAACAATTTTAAAAAACATTTTAAACTCAAAACGATTCGATGAAATAATAATCCAATTAATTTGCCGCTTTATTGATTCGGTATTCATTGTGTAAATTTAATTAAAGTAATAACTTAATTGAACTATCGCTAATCAGAGAATAATTGACCTGTAAGCCTTTCAGCAAACATTTAAAATGGATTAAATTTGAAATAAATATCATGTATAATGTTTTTCGATAAAATGAAGGTCCCTACAAACTACATATTATTTCTTGCACAGTTTTACAAATCACTTTAATTAAAGTAAGGGCTATTAGCACCTAGGACCCCACGTATGATAAACTCCGAATCACACTTGTTTTAACAAATCCTGGAGACTAAAAGTTTTACTATTTTTAGAATTATTTAATAATATGTGGTTTTTGTTTCGATGTTCTATCTTTAAATTAATCTTATTAGCACCGCATCTTACTATCCGTTCGGGTTATACGCACTTACGCTAATGTGTAATGGTAGGGTGATTGTGAGATGAAATGGA